>RXON01000518.1:0-97643 GCA_009667805.1 Leptobrachium leishanense
GCCCACTGCTGGGAAGCGCCTCTCTGCAGTATAATTAATGCAGCATATGAATCCACACACTGCTGGGAAGCACCTCTACAGTATAATAATGCAGCATATGAATCCACACACTGCTGGGAAGCGCCTCTCTGCAGTATAATTAATGCAGCATATGAATCCACACACTGCTGGGAAGCTCCTCTCTGCAGTATAATTAATGCAGCATATGAATCCACACACTGCTGGGAAGCGCCTCTCTGTCTGCGGTATAATTAATGCAGCATATGAATCCACACACTGCTGGGAAGCACCTCTCTGCAGTATAATTAATGCAGCATATGAATCCACACACTGCTGGGAAGTGCCTCTCTGCAGTATAATTAATGCAGCATATGAATCCACACACTGCTGGGAAGCGCCTCTCTGCAGTATAATTAATGCAGCATATGAATCCACACACTGCTGGGAAGCGCCTCTCTGCGGTATAATTAATGCAACATATGAATCCACACACTGCTGGGAAGCACCTCTCTGCAGTATAATTAATGCAGCATATGAATCCACACACTGCTGGGAAGCGCCTCTCTGCGGTATAATTAATGTAGCATATGAATCCACACACTGCTGGGAAGCACCTCTCTGCAGTATAATTAATGCAGCATATGAATCCACACACTGCTGGGAAGCGCCTCTCTGCGGATTTAATTAATGCAACATATGAATCCACACACTGCTGGGAAGCACCTCTCTGCAGTATAATTAATGCAGCATATGAATCCACACACTGCTGGGAAGCGCCTCTCTGCGGTATAATTAATGCAGCATATGAATCCACACACTGCTGGGAAGCGCCTCTCTGTCTGCGGTATAATTAATGCAGCATATGAATCCACACACTGCTGGGAAGCACCTCTCTGCAGTATAATTAATGCAGCATATGAATCCACACACTGCTGGGAAGCGCCTCTCTGCGGTATAATTAATGCAGCATATGAATCCACACACTGCTGGGAAGCTCCTCTCTGCGGTATAATTAATGCAGCATTTGAATCCACACACTGCTGGGAAGCGCCTCTCTGCGGTATAATTAATGTAGCATATGAATCCACACACTGCTGGGAAGCGCCTCTCTGCGGTATAATTAATGCAGCATATGAATCCACACACTGCTGGGAAGCGCCTCTCTGCGGTATAATTAATGCAGCATATGAATCCACACACTGCTGGGAAGCGCCTCTCTGCGGTATAATTAATGCAGCATATGAATCCACACACTGCTGGGAAGCACCTCTCTGCAGTATAATTAATGCAGCCTATGAATCCACACACTGCTGGGAAGCGCCTCTCTGCAGTATAATTAATGCAGCATATGAATCCACACACTGCTGGGAAGCACCTCTCTGCAGTATAATTAATGCAGCATATGAATCCACACACTGCTGGGAAGCACCTCTCTGCAGTATAATTAATGCAGCCTATGAATCCACACACTGCTGGAAGCGCCTCTCTGCGGTATAATTAATGCAGCATATGAATCCACACACTGCTGGGAAGCGCCTCTCTGCGGTATAATTAATGCAGCATATGAATCCACACACTGCTGGGAAGCGCTCTCTGCGGTATAATTAATGCAGCATATGAATCCACACACTGCTGGGAAGCGCCTCTCTGCGGTATAATTAATGCAGCATATGAATCCACACACTGCTGGGAAGCACCTCTCTGCAGTATAATTAATGCAGCCTATGAATCCACACACTGCTGGGAAGCGCCTCTCTGCAGTATAAAATGCAACATGAATCCACACACTGCTGGGAAGCGCCTCTCCTGCGGAACACATTTTTCACGTTGTCCGTGGAAAAAGTGCGTTCACGAATGGACGTATTTATTCACATACCGGAGCCCATGCGCACCCTGAACGCAAACCCGGTCGTATATTGTTTGGCCAGACGTGTGCAGCGTTCTGACATCTCCCAATGACGCAAACACGCCGCTATGCCGCCCGCAGCGCACTCTGTAAGTAGTAGTAGCGGTTTGATTCTCGAAAAAATGTTCGTTTGCCACTTGCGTTGTGCGGACGAACGTTGGCGGCCGTCGTCGTATGTTCCCCGGCATTGGACGTCATTTGCTGAGCACTGTGATTTCGTGCGGCTAAACGCACGTTAAAACTGCTTTCGTCTGACCTTAGCCTAATGCAGCATATGAATCCACACAGAAACTGCGGTATAATTATGCAGGAATCCACACACTGCGGAAGCGCCTCTCTGCGGTATAATTAATGCAGCATATGAATCCACACACTGCTGGGAAGCGCCTCTCTGCAGTATATAAATGCAGCATATGAATCCACGGAAGCGCCCGCCAGCATATGAATACACTGCTGGGCGCCTCTCTGCAGTATAATTAATGCAGCATGCACACACTGCTGGGAAGCGCCTCTCTGCGGAATTAATGCAACATATGAATCCACACACTGCTGGGAAGCGCCTCTCTGTAGTATAATTAATGCAGCATATGAATCCACACACTGCTGGGAAGCGCCTCTCTGCAATATAATTAATGCAGCATATGAATCTGCACGCTGCTGGGAAGCGCCTCTCTGCAGTATAATTAATGCAGCATATGAATCCACACACTGCTGGGAAGCGCTCTCTGCATAATAAACACCCATGCTGGGAAGCGCTTCTCTGCATAATTAATGCAGCATATGAATCCTCACACTGCTGGGAAGCACCTCTCTGCAATATAATTAATGCAGCATATGAATCCACGCACTGCTGGGAAGCACTCTCTGCAGTATAATTAATGCAGCATATGAATCCACACCTGCTGGGAGCGCTCTCTGCAAGCGAACACACACTGCGAAGCGCCTCTCTGTAATTAATGCAGCATATGAATCTGCACGCTGCCGGGAAGCACATCTCTACAGTATAATTAATGCAGCATATGAATCCACACACTGCTGGGAAGCGCCTCTCTGCGGATTAATGCAGCATACGAACCACACACTGGGGAAGCCCTCTCTGCAGATGCAGCATATGAATCCTCACACTGCGAACCTCTCTCTGCATATAATTAATGCAGCATATGAATCCACGCACTGCTGGGAAGCACCTCTCTGCAGTATAATTAATGCAGCATATGAATCCACACACTGCTGGGAAGCGCCTCTCTGCAGTATAATTAATGCAGCATATATCACTGCTGGGAAGTCCCCAGTATAATTAATGCAGCCTATGAACCGAACCTCTGCTCCGGTATAATTAATGCAGCATATGAATCCACACACTGCTGGGAAGCGCCTCTCTGCGGTATAATTAATGCAGCATATGAATCCACACACTGCTGGGAAGCGCCTCTCTGCGGTATAATTAATGCAGCATATGAATCCACACACTGCTGGGAAGCGCCTCTCTGCGGTATAATTAATGCAGCATATGAATCCACACACTGCTGGAAGCGCCTCTCTGCGGTATAATTAATGCAGCATATGAATCCAACACACTGCTGGGAAGCGCCTCTCTGCAGTATAATTAATGCAGCCTATGAATCCACACACTGCTGGGAAGCGCCTCTCTGCAGTATAATTAATGCAGCATATGAATCCACACACTGCTGGGAAGCGCCTCTCTGCAGTATAATTAATGCAGCATATGAATCCACACACTGCTGGGAAGCGCCTCTCTGCAGTATAATTAATGCAACATATGAATCCACACACTGCTGGGAAGCGCCTCTCTGCGGTATAATTAAGGCTAGGGTCAGACGAACACATTTTTCACGTTGTCCGTGAAAAAGTGCGTTCGAACGAATGGACGTATTTATTCACAGAATACGCGAAAGCGGTCATACCATGCGCATTTTCGTCCGTGATTTTGTACGGATCATCAATAAAACCCTTTTTGCGTCTGGACGTTATGTTGGCCAGACGTGTGCAGCGTCTGACATCTCCCAATGACGCAAACACGCCGCTATGCGGCCGCAGCGCACTCTGTACGTCAGTAGTAGCGGTTTGACGCTCTCGAAAAAATGCGTTCGTTTGCCACTTGCGTTGTGCGGACGAACGTTTGTGCGGCCGTTCGTCGTATGTTCCCCGGCATTGGACGTCATTTGCTGCTAGCACGGCTGTGATTTCGTGCGGCTAAACGCACGTTAAAACTGCTTTCGTCTGACCTTAGCCTAATGCAGCATATGAATCCACACACTGCTGGGAAGCACCTCTCTGCGGTATAATTAATGCAGCATATGAATCCACACACTGCTGGGAAGCGCCTCTCTGCGGTATAATTAATGCAGCATATGAATCCACACACTGCTGGGAAGCACCTCTCTGCAGTATAATTAACGCAGCATATGAATCCACACACTGCTGGGAAGCACCTCTCTGTAGTATAATTAATGCAGCATATGAATCCACACACTGCTGGGAAGCACCTCTCTGTAGTATAATTAATGCAGCATATGAATCCACACACTGCTGGGAAGCACCTCTCTGCGGTATAATTAATGCAGCATATGAATCCACACACTGCTGGGAAGCACCTCTCTGCGGTATAATTAATGCAGCATATGAATCCACACACTGCTGGGAAGCACCTCTCTGCAGTATAATTAATGCAGCATATGAATCCACACACTGTTGGGAAGCGCCTCTCTGCAGTATAATTAATGCAGCATATGAATCCACACACTGCTGGGAAGCGCCTCTCTGCAGTATAATTAATGCAGCATATGAATCCATACACTGCTGGGAAGCACCTCTCTGCAGTATAATTAATGCAGCATATGAATCCACACACTGCTGGGAAGCGCCTCTCTGTAGTATAATTAATGCAGCATATGAATCCACACACTGCTGGGAAGCACCTCTCTGCAGTATAATTAACGCAGCATATGAATCCACACACTGCTGGGAAGCACCTCTCTGTAGTATAATTAATGCAGCATATGAATCCACACACTGCTGGGAAGCACCTCTCTGTAGTATATATAATTATGCAGCATATGAATCCACACACTGCTGGGAAGCTCCTCTCTGTAGTATAATTAATGCAGCATATGAATCCACACACTGCTGGGAAGCACCTCTCTGTAGTATAATTAATGCAGCATATGAATCCACACACTGCTGGGAAGCACCTCTCTGCGGTATAATTAATGCAGTATATGAATCCACACACTGCTGGGAAGCGCCTCTCTGCGGTATAATTAATGCAGCATATGAATCCACACACTGCGGGGAAGCACCTCTCTGCAGTATACTTAATGCAGCATATGAATCCACACACTGCTGGGAAGCGCCTCTCTGCAGTATAATTAATGCAGCATATGAATCCACACACTGCTGGGAAGCGCCTCTCTGCAGTATAATTAATGCAGCATATGAATCCACACACTGCTGGGAAGCGCCTCTCTGCGGTATAATTAATGCAGCATATGAATCCACACACTGCGGGGAAGCGCCTCTCTGCAGTATAATTAATGCAGCATATGAATCCACACACTGCTGGGAAGCGCCTCTCTGCGGTATAATTAATGCAGTATAATTAATGCAGCATATGAATCCACACACTGCTGGGAAGCGCCTCTCTGCAGTATAATTAATGCAGCATATGAATCCACACACTGCTGGGAAGCACCTCTCTACAGTATAATTAATTCAGCATATGAATCCACACAGCCGGGCAGCACCTCTCTGCAGTATAATTAATGCTTCCCAGCAGTTTGTGGATTCATATGCTGCATTGAAACCTATTGGTTAAAAAGCCTTGTTTCTTTAAAAAAGTTAGGAAACCTAAAATTTCACGCAAAAAATGCCTAAAGAATAAATTAGTAAAGAAATGTTCATTCTATTGGTAGTAATATACCTCCCATTCTTACATTAGCAATAAAAAACAAAATAACTCCTAAAAAAACGAAAAAAAAACAACTGAACCGAATCACTCAATGAACCGAATCGCCAAATCGAAATGATCCAAAATTAAATGAAAACTGTCAAATGATGCAAAATGAAAAAAAATGTCATGCACATCCCTAATCATAAGCTCCACAGTAGTGTGTGTGTATAAGGGTATCACAAGCTCCTCAGTTATGTGCGGTGAGCATAAATGCATCACAAGCTCCACAGTAATGTGCGTTGTGCATAAGGGTATCACAAGGATCTATATTTGTGCGACAACGACGTTGCACAAAGTCGTCCAAGTCGTGCTGGTGAAATATGGTGCAGTTTGCTGCAGAGCAGTGATCTGCAGTGGCAGAAAAACTGTAGCAAAGTGTTGGCTAAAAAAAAGCATTGTTTTTCTGTGTTTTATTAGTTTGACAGCTTTAAAAACAGGTTAAGGCTGGGGTCAGACGAGCGTAGTGTTCACGTCTGTGATTGCGCCTAAAAGTACGTCCGTGATAGCATGAAAGAAAGTCCATCGGAGCCCGTTACACAAAGTACGTCCGCACTGAACTGCGGACGCACCACGGCCGCGGCAAACAGATGCAAGGCAGGCAAGAACGTACAACCACTAGAACGGCGGCACAAAGAGCGCTGCGTCCGCAACGTCCGCATAGCTTTGTGTGTGAGTGATGGAACGTGGTCAGACGGACGGCATTTATACATCCAGCATTTTTCACGGACAAAATGGTTTTGCTTTTTAATTTATTTTCCCTCCTACATCCGTCAAAATATACGTCAGTGAAAAAAACGGACTGTGTGGCCACTACTGCGTCTTCCGTACTGACGATGTCCGTACTGCACGGACGTACAGTCCGTAGAAATCACGCTCGTCTGATCCTAGCCTTATCCAAGAGGTTTCAACGTAGAAAAGTATTTTTTTTTTTTAAAAAAAAAACAACTTGTATTCACTTCCAGCAAAAATAATTTTTATTTATTTTTCTGGACATCTGTTTGTATTTTTTTAGGTAATTATTTAGATTCCCAATTTTTTGTCAGAAGCCTTTTTTTCTGTTAATATTTTTTTTTAATTACACTTTTTATTACTTGATATGTGGTAAACTAGCGCCACCCAATGGTGAAAAAACAGATAACAACCGCTAGCACTCAAACACTACACACCATCATGCAGTGGTTATTTTGAAAGAAAGATTGAATAAGACTTAATAGCTGGAGCGCAGCACTTGAGGTAACACTACTTGCTGTTTATATTTGTTTTCAATCAGCATTGATCGCATTATTTCTTTTATATTTATTTTCAATCAGCATTGATCGTATTGTCTCTTAAAAACACAATAATAAAACTTTTTAGTGTTTTACAAAAAAAAATTATCAAAGTAGATGCAACAAACACGGAGCCGCCCTGGCTCTATCTTGAGGGTGGGTTCACTTTTTGTCGGCCGTCCTGAGTCTTCTACGTCCAAATCTTTCTTTCAAGAAGATTACATAGATACATAGATTACAGGACCAGAAACAACATGGGTTTACCTCAGGGAGATCATGCCAAACTAATCTTATTGATTTTTTTGATTGGGTAACAGAAATAATAGACACAGGTGGTGCAGTAGACATTGCTTATTTAGATTTCAGTAAGGCTTTTGATACTGTTCCGCATAGAAGCTTATCAATAAATTGCAATCTTTGAGCTTGGATTCCAATATTGTTGAATGGATTAGGCAGTGGCTGAGTGACAGGCAACAGAGGGTTGTGGTAAATGGAGTTTATTCGGCGCAAGGTCTTGTTACCAGTGGGGTACCTCAGGGGTCAGTACTTGGACCCATTCTCTTTAATATTTTTATTAGTGATATTGCAGAAGGTATTAATGGAAAAGTACAGTTGTGTTCAAAATTATTCAACCCCCACTGAAATTGAGTGTTTTGGCCAGTTTGACATTGATTTTGATCATTCAGTCATCTTGATTACAATTAAATCAAAGAGGCACGTGTAGGTCAGACAAATATAACATAACATTTATAATGAAATAACCACAAATGTCTTTTCTGTGCTCACATCATTATCAGTTTTATTCAACCCCCAAGTGACATTCAATCTTAGTACTTAGTACAACATCCTTTTACAGTTATAACAGCTTTTAAACGTGAAGCATAGCTTGACACAAGTGTCTTGCAGCCATCTACGGGTATCTTCGCCCATTCGTCATGGGCAAAAGCCTCCAGTTCAGTCACATTCTTAGGCTTGCGCACTGCAACTGCTTTCTTTAAGTCCCACCAGAGGTTCTCAATCGGATTTAAGTCAGGTGACTGCGATGGCCACTCCAAAATGTTCCAGCCTTTAATCTGCAACCATGCTCTAGTGGACTTGGAGGTATGCTTGGGATCATTGTCCTGTTGAAAGGTCCAACGTCTCCCAAGCCTCAGGTTTGTGACGGACTGCATCACATTGTCATCCAATATCTCCTGGTACTGAAGAAAATTCATGGTACCTTGCACACGCTGAAGCTTCCCTGTACCTGCAGAAGCAAAACAGCCCCAAAGCATGATTGACCCCCCGCCATGCTTCACAGTAGGCAAGGTGTTCTTTTCTTCATAGGCCTTGTTCTTCCTTCTCCAAACATAGCGTTGATCCATGGGCCCAAACAGTTCTAATTTTGTTTCATCAGTACACGGATCCACTATCCCAAAACTTCTGTGGTTTGTCCACATGACTTTTGGCATACTGCAGTCGACTCTTCTTCTTCTTTGGAGACAGCAAGGGGGTGCGCCTGGGACTTCTGGCATGGAGGCCTTCATTACGCAGTGTGCGCCGTTTTGTCTGAGCTGAAACTTCAGTACCCACATCTGACAAATCTTTTCTCAGTTCCTCAGCAGTCACACGGGGACTTTTCTCCACTCTACGCTTCAGGTAGCGCACAGCAGTCGAAGTCAGCATCTTCTTTCTGCCACGACCAGGTAGCGTTTCAACAGTGCCCTTTGCCTTGAATTTGCGAATGATGCTTCCTATGGTCTCTCTTGGTATGTTTAACATCTTTGCAATCTTCTTATAGCCATTGCCCTTCCTGTGAAGAGTAATCACCTCTTCTCTTGTCTTTCTGGACCATTCTCTTGACTTCACCATGTTTGTAACCACACCAGTAAATGTCTAGAAGGAGCTGAGTATCACAGTCATTTTAAAGCTGCCTAATTGGTGCTTATTATGCTTTATTGCTGCTCCGTGACATCCACAGGTGTTTTCAATACCTGATTGAAAACACTTGAATGAACCTCTGTTCTTCAGAGTGGTAGTCTTTAAGGGGTTGAATAATTGTGTCAATGAAGAATTCACAAAAGAAACATTTACTACTGTATTACAAAACCAATTGATGTCATTTTAGTTGCATATGGTTCTTTAAAAAGTCCTTGTAGGATTTCATTCTGAATACAATTACAAATGTCACTAAATTCCCTAAAACCCTTTACAGCATTGGGGGTTGAATCATTTTGAACACAACTGTATGTCTTTTTGCTGATGACACAAAGATTTGCAACAGGGTTGACGTTCCTGGAGGGATCAGCCAAATGACAAATGATTTAGGTAAACTAAACAAATGGTGGGAGTTGTGGCAATTGAGATTTAATGTGGATAAGTGCAAGATAATGCACCTGGGACGTAAAAACCCAAGGGCTGAATATAGAATATTTGATACATCTGAGGGTTGGGATTTAGGGGTCATTATTTCAGAGGATCTAAGGGTAAGTAGTCAATGTAATAGAGCAGCAGGAAATGCTGGCAGAATGCTTGGAAATGCTGGCAGAATGCTTGGTTGTGTAGGGAGAGGTATTAGCAGTAGGAAAAGGGAAGAGCTCATGCCACTGTACAGAGCACTGGTGAGACCTCACTTGGAGTACTGTGTGCAGTACTGGAGACCGTATCTCCAGAAGGATATAGACATCTTAGAGAGAGTTCAGAGAAGGGCTACTAAAATGGTGTACGGCTTGAAGGAGAAAAGTTACCAGGAAAGGCTTAATGATCTTAACATGTACAGCTTGGAAAAAAGACGAGACAGAGGAGATATGATAGAAACATTTAAATACGTAAAGGGAATCCACAAGGTAGAGGAAGGGAGTATATTTAAAAGGAAACAAAGTAGCAAAACAAGAGGACATAGTCTTAGATTAGAGGGGCAAAGGTTTAAAAGTAACATCAGAAAGCATTATTTTACTGAGAGGGGGGTGGATACATGGAACAGTCTTCCAGTTGAAGTGGTAGAGGCCAAAACAGTGATTGAATTTAAGCAAGCATGGGATAGGCATAAGGCTATCCTAAACAAAAGATAAATCCAGGTAAAGTATCCATGTAATTGGGCAGACTAGATGGGCCGCCATGTTCTTATCTGCTGACATTATTCTATGTTTCTATGTATCACGGGAGGGGCGTGGCTAACTGCCAAGGCGAGAGGAAGCAGGATCCAGGAGCTCCGCTCTGATTGCGACTTTTCGGTGTATTTTCACCATTTTTTCGAAGTAGTCCCTCTCTCCCATCGGCTCTGGATACTGCCCTGCTCTCTATGAGGCAGCGTCCTGGGACATTTGACATTCCTGACTGTGGAACCACGGGCGTCTATCTGGCTGGGGAGTTTGTCCGGCGGCCATCTTGGGGCCTTACTACCTGGAGCTGGACCTGAGAATGAGTAGAGATCGGGTGTCGCCATCGCCGACCCAGGATGATCATCCCTTGACTAAAGGCGATCTGCAGCTTCTTTTGGCCGCGTTCCGCGAGATGTGGTGGGCCGAAATTTTGATGTGTTCCTGCCTTTGGGGCACTCCCATGTCGAGCAGGCCGAGAAGGAGAGTGCCAGTTTTTCAGCACGGAGGATGATGTCGCTTGACCCGGTCGCGCCTTACTATGCAGCCTCAGAGGGGGTGAGTGCATCTCGAGCGGGGCAGGAGGACCCTGTAGCTGTGCTGTTGGCAGATGTTCGGTTGCTGGAGGGGATGACGGACACGTGGCAGGGGTGCCTACTGGATTATAAAATACCTGTGGAGGTGACGGAGGAGCGTTCCAGTGGGACCCCCACAGCAGCCGGTGGCACTGGATTCGGCGATCTGAGAGTTCCTCTTCCCCATTCACTGGCTGGGCATGCTGAGGATCCATTTTTTTTGTGCATCTGTCTTACCTGAGCTGGAGGTCAATGGCCGGTGTGGAGACCGCTCTGACCCAATGTGATCTTCTGACATACTGCACTTGGTCCTTCTGCTGGAGTGGCCAGCTGTTCTCGGATCGGCTCCGGTGCTCGGATGGTGATGGCCGTTCCACCGCCGTTGCGGCTTCATGTTCTGGCCGGCTTTGTGGATTGCTCTTTTCCACCGGGGTGCCTTGCTTTGAAAGCCTGCTGCTGGCTGTGATGCATCACATTGGCTGCTTGAATGACTTTACCCTTCTCCATATTTTTAGATGCCGGCTGACCCCCATCCACTTTAGTGTGCTCTCCGGAGCTCTCCACTCTCTGGGCTCGGTGAGTGCACGTATCTGGGGCTGCTTATGCCACCCCCTGATCTGAACCCCAATGACATTCCTCTGAGACTTAAACCCCCCTGCGGGCACCCCTTTGTCTTTTGAGCATTTCACTCCACTAAAGATATTCATTTTTCTGCTGATGGAGATTTGCTCAACCACTTTAGTCCACACTGCTCCCCCCCTTATTGCTGTGTTTTCCCTGCCCCCACTCATCCTGCTATATCTCCCTTGCACCTCTTCCCTGTGAATTAGGTGGAGACTCCCCCCACACCACCCCGATACTGATGACATTTGGTTCTTTACGACACTTACCCCACCAGTGATGGTGTATCCTTCTTCCCCCTTCCCTCACCCCCCCCATTTTGTTTTTGGCATTTTTAAGGCTGCCCCGAGGTGTGCCACTATGGCACCTACCATGGCTCTGGTTGCCATACTTGGCCCTTGGGCTCCTGGGCCTTGTGACAATATCCTTCCCCGGCCTCCTCCGGGAGTGAGCCGGGAAAGTCACGGTCTTGGCCTTTGCCGTTCCTTTGCCCCTCTCCCCCACCCAACTACTGTAAAAAAAAATTGTTTTTTCTCTTCCATTTATTTTTCTTCCCCCCCCCCTCGCGCCATTGCTGGTGTGTGGTCGGTATAGTTCACCTCCCCTTTCCCACGGTTTGTTATTCTTCTGTTATCAGATGTACTACTTTGTCTTGCAACTGTAGGTCTACTTCAAAGTATATGAACCCTTTTGGATTACATGTTTTGCATGAATTGGTCATAAAATGTGCTCTGATCTTCATCTAAGTCAGTCACAAAAATTTGAAAAACAGTCTGCTTAAGGCTGGTGTCAGACGAGCGTAGTGTTCACGTCCGTGATTGCGCCTAAAAGTACGTCCGTGATAGCATGAAAGAAAGTCCATTGGAGCCTGACACATGAAGTACGTCCGCACTGAACTGCGGACGCACAACGGCCGCGGCAAACGGACGCAGGTTAGGCAAGAACGTAATACTGCTAGAACGGACGTGCGGAGTGCGCCACGTCCACAACGTCTGCATAGCTTTGTGTGTGAGTGATGGAGCATGGTCAGACGGACTGCATTTATACGTCCAGCATTTTTGACGGACAGAATGTTTTTTCATTGTAATTTATTTTCCCTCCTACATCCGTCAAAAATAACTTCAGTGAAAAAACGGACTGTGTGACCACTACTGCGTCATCCGTACTGACGATGTCCGTACTGCACGCACGTACAGTCCGTAGAAATCACGCTCGTCTGACCCCAGCCTAAAATAATACAACACAAACATGTTTTTGAGATCCCTGTATACTGTATTGTGCCTCCACGCAGTGTTGAGGTAATTGATGGTTTTACTTTTACAGTTTTGAGCATTTTATTTTAATTTAGATCTAATTTCTTCTCATATAGCAAGATGATTTTATCTCCCATTGAGACAGTTTTTTCCTTTTCCTCATATTTTTATATTCTTGCGCGCTCCTGCCATTTTTTTTTGCATTTCTGTATGTTTGCGCGCTGATTTTAAAGGATTTGCAAACTGTTTTTCTTTCAGATTTTACATTTTTATATTTTATTTTTTCCCTTTTGTTTCTTGCCATTGATTACGACTATTTCAATGATTGTCTTTAATAATTATTAATGTATGTATTTTTTTTTAGTTCCCATGTAATTTATGTATAGGGACTGCTTCTCTTACTACAGGTTGCTTCGTTTCTATGTGTCTTTACTGCTGCACCATGAGTAAAAAAACGGAACAGGAAATGGAGACAACAGGGCTTTACTTTTACAGTGACTTTCAAAAGCGCCTGCTAACATTTTTTCTCTTTCTCATACATTCTTGTAGAATTTTTTTTCTTTTTTTATTATGTGTTTAAGGCCTTTTTTTCTTTGAATGCTAGTAGTCTTTTAGCAGTGCAAGTTGGATAATGGAATATAGTTATTTTTGTTGTTCTGTGAGTATCTATTTGGGATAATGAAAGCACTCAAACCGCTCCCAATTCCACAACAGTTAGTTTTTATAAAGCACTAACAGCTCCAAAATTCAACTGCTACTACATTCATTCAAGGCATTAGACACATGTCATTTGATATATATATTGTCACGGTAGCCCCCGCACCCCGGCGCCTGGCAGCAGCTTCCTCGCTGCTCGCTGGCCAGGCGCCGAATGATATTGCGGTCGCTTCCGCACACGTGGGGAAGCCGGGGGGCGGGGCCTGGCGGGCTGACGCGGACCCGCCGGGTTTAAAGCCCAGGCTCTCAGAAATGCCGGTGCCCTGACGTGGTAGTTACTTCCCGCAGAGCTCTTGCATATTTGGCTAACAACTATTCTGTGTATTGACCCCTTGGCATTGGCAAACGACTATTCTGTGTATTGACCCCTTGGCATTGGCAAACGACTATTCTGTGTATTGACCCCTTGGCATTGGCAAACGACTATTCTGTGTATTGACCCCTTGGCATTGGCAAACGACTATTCTGTGTATTGACCCCTTGGCATTGGCAAACGACTACTCTGTGTATGATCCCTGGCATTGGCGAACGAACCATTCTGTGTATGATCCCTGGCATTGGCGAACGAACCATTCTGTGCATAACCCCTGGTTGGCATCAACTCTTCTAATTCTGGTATTGAGGTCAGTCTGTGTGGCACCCTAAGCACACATCAGACTACCCCTTGTGTTGTTAGGGTCTTGGAAGAGCTAATTATTCTAACTTCTTGTGTATCATTCTGTGTCTGTCTAGTCGTGCCGACCACTCTAAGGATCGGAAGGGTAGAGACTGTTCTGTGTCTAGAGACCACTAGTCAGATAAAGCAGAGGGATCCGTGACGTCTCTCTTGTACGTGCTCTGTACTGCCATTCTTGTAGTCTGTCTAGTCGTGCCGACCACTCTAAGGATCGGAAGGGTAGAGAGTGTCCTGCGTATAGGGACCACCACTCTAGTATCAGGGGGATCCGTGACATTACGTCAGGGGCCATGGATCCCGCAGACCTCTCTAATCAATTGACACGTATTGCAGCCAGACAAGAAGAGCAGGACCATAGAATGGACCAGATTGCTCTTGCCCTGCAAACCCTGCTAAACCGCTCCAGTTCTGGTACTGCAAGCCCGCCAGACCCAGTGGTGCCTAGGGTCAGTTCGGCCGCTCTCGAGGGTTGTAGGCTCAGTATGAAAGCACCCGTACGTTATGACGGAACACCGAACTTATGCCGGGGCTTTCTGACCCAACTCGAGATCTTATTCGAAAACAATCCCGGGTCCTGTATGTCTGATAAAGCCAAAGTAGGCTATCTGATTAATCACTTGACCGAAAAAGCTTTATTATGGGCCACGCCCTTGTGGGAGAACAAGAAACCCATCATATATGACTATGAGGGTTTTACCTCCGAGTTAAAGCGTACTTTTGATCCCTCTAGACGGGCTACCAATGCGGGTAGATCCCTGTTTCACATCAAACAAGGTAATAGGAGGGTTTCCGACTATGCCATAGAATTTAAGACTTTGTCTTCTGAGGTACACTGGCCGAACGACGTTTTAACCCTGGCCTTTACCGAAGGTCTGAACGAGGCGTTTATGTTTGAATTGGCTCCCCTAAAATTACCAGAACATCTGGATCATTTGATTGATTTCTGCATCGCCATGGACGATCAAATCAGGGAAAGGAGACACACCAGAGACAGACCCAGAAGGGTCCTACCTCCTTTACCCTTAGTACCCAGGCATACCACTGCATCAGGTAACCTGGAGACCGTTAAGACCGATGTACCGGCCATTGAACCTATGCAGATAGGTAAAACGGGTATTTCAGAGGCAGAGAGAGCTCACCGGAGAGAAAGGGGGCTCTGTTTTTATTGTGCCGGGGCAGATCATTTCCGCCTTCAATGTCCTCAGAGACCCAGGGGTAGCAGGGGTGAGAGTGGCAAATCAGGTCAAAAGACAAGTAATACCCAGGTTATTGGTTCTCTGTATGCCTCCTTGTGGATGATGAAAAAAAAAAAAACTCGGATCTGTTACCCATCTCCCTCACCTGGGAGGGGGTTCACCTCGAGACTGAGGCATTCCTAGACTCTGGAGCCTCAGGTAATTTTATGGATAGATGTTTTGCTGCCAACCACCTCTTACCTCTGGTTCTAAAGGAGAGGCCTCTTATGGTAGAAGCCATAGACGGGAAACCCCTGTCATGTCCCCATATCACACACGACACTATCGATGTGTGCATGACTACAGGAGTTCTGCACTGTGAAACCATACGATTCCAGGTTATCGACTCTCCCTCATGTCCTGTCGTTCTAGGGTTCCCATGGTTGACAGAACATAACCCGGTGATTGACTGGGCCCAGCGAGATATAATGTGTTGGGGTCCTAGTTGCCAGTCAAAGTGCCTGGGCAGGGTTAATGTGATTGGTAGTCTCAACATTGCCACAGCACCTCCTTTGTCCACTGAAGTCCCAGAATGTTATATGGCGCTAAAGGAGGTGTTCTCTAAAACCAGGACTGAGGTCCTACCACCGCATCGTCCTTATGACTGTGCTATAGAGTTACTCCCTGGTACTATGCCTCCTAGAGGACACGTATACCCCTTGTCTCAAAGGGAAAATGACATTATGGAGGAATATATAAGGGAGAATCTAGAGCGAGGATTCATCAGACGATCCTCCTCTCCAGCAGGAGCAGGTTTCTTTTTCGTTTCCAAAAAAGAGGGTGACCTGCGACCTTGCATCGATTATAGAGGTTTAAATAGGATTACCATAAGAAATGCATACCCAATACCTCTTATAACCGAATTGTTCGACCGTTTAAAAGGGGCCCGTATTTATACGAAACTTGATTTACGCGGAGCGTACAACCTGGTCAGGGTTAAGAAGGGAGACGAATGGAAAACGGCTTTTAATACACGTAGCGGGCATTATGAATACCTGGTGATGCCCTTTGGGTTATGCAATGCGCCAGCCGTTTTCCAGGACCTCATAAACGACACCCTAAGGGATTTTCTGCAAACGTTCGTTATAGTATATCTGGACGACATCCTGATATACTCTCCTGATAAGGAGACTCATCACGCCCACGTGAGACAAGTGTTGAAGAGACTATTGAGGGCTGGGTTATATTGTAAGCTAGAGAAATGCTTATTCGACATAGAGACAGTGCACTTCCTTGGGTATATAATAAACCCTGAAGGTTTCCAAATGGATCCTAAAAAACTCTCAGCGATTCTTGACTGGCCTTTACCCCAAGGGCTTAAAGCCATCCAGAGGTTTTTGGGGTTTACTAACTACTACCGGAGGTTCATTAAAAATTTCTCGGCCTTGATAGCTCCCCTCACGGCTATGACTAAAAAGGGGGTGGTGAATCAGAAGTGGACACCCCAGGCCAGTCAAGCCTTTGAGGCACTTAAACAGGCTTTCACCACTGCCCCTGTTCTCCGACATCCTGATCCGGCTCTGCCTTTCCAGGTTGAAGTTGACGCCTCCGAGCTAGGTCTTGGTGCAGTCTTGTCCCAAAGGGAGGCACCCGACAAGCCCTTGCATCCATGCGGCTTCTATTCCCGAAAGTTGTCCCCGGCAGAGAGGAACTATGATATCGGAAACAGAGAATTGTTAGCAGTTATTGCAGCCTTGACGGAATGGAGATACTTATTAGAGGGGTCTAGGGACCCCATTGTCATCATAACCGATCATAAGAATCTCACGTACATTGGAGACGCTAAACGGTTGAATGCCAGGCAAGCGAGATGGTCATTGTTTCTTTCCAGCTTTAATTTCGTCCTCACATACAGACCTGGGTCGAGAAACATTAAAGCAGACGCATTGTCAAGACAGTACGAGTCATACGAACATAACATCCAAGATCAACATCCCATTGTACCCCAGGAAAGGATTATAGCACTTACCACGATTAGTGTCTCGTCTCCTCTAATGTTAAGATTGCAGACCGCCCAGGGCACAGCTCCTGGGGGGAGACCTCCTGCGAAACTCTTTGTACCTGAGAACGAAAGGGAAGAGGTATTAAAACTGTATCATGATAACAAAATCTCTGGGCACATGGGGATCACCAAAACAGTGTCTAGTATACGTAAACTCCTTTGGTGGCCCACGGTGCGCCGTGACGTTAAAGATTACATAACCGTGTGTGAGGTGTGCACAAGACATAAAAGTCCCAAAACAGCGCCTATTGGTTTACTCCAGCCTCTGCCAATCCCCGAACGACCATGGTCGCATTTAGCTATGGATTTTATAGTAGAGTTACCTGAGTCTAGAGGGAATACTGTAATACTCACGGTCATAGATCGATTCTCCAAAATGGGTCACTATGTTCCTCTTCGGAAACTTCCTTCGGCAGCCGAACTGGTGCCCATTTTTGTTTCCAATGTGGTCCGCTTACACGGTATTCCTCTTGGGATTGTCTCGGATAGGGGGACCCAATTCGTCTCCAGATTCTGGAAAGGGTTTTGCAAGAGTGTGGGGATAGACCTATCTTTCTCTTCGGCCTATCACCCCCAGACCAACGGGGCGGCGGAACGAGCCAACCAAAATATAGAAAAATATCTCAGGTGCTTTATATCCGAACGACAAGATAACTGGTCAGACCTGATACCGTGGGCAGAGTATGCCTTGAACAGTGCAGTAAGCGAAGCCACAGGACGTTCCCCCTTCTTCACTGTTTACGGTTTTGATCCTCCCGTGCTCCCTGCTACGTTTCCTGATACCGCGATTCCTGCTCTGGATGAGCATTTAGTGTCATTGAAAGAAACCTGGGGAAGGGTTAAACGGGCACTGGAGGATAGTAGTGTTACACAGAAGATCAAAGCCGACAGACACAGGAGGCCGGCACCCGTGTATCAAGTTGGGGACAGGGTTTGGCTTTCTTCACGCAACATTAAGCTTTTAGTACCCTCCATGAAACTGGCACCCAGGTACATAGGCCCCTATAAGGTTCTGCGGCGAATCAATCCGGTCTCCTATGCTCTGGCTCTGCCCTCCCATATCAAGATACACAATGTGTTTCACGTGAGCCTTTTGAAACCACTTTTGTGTAATCGGTACACCAGGGCCCGTGTCCCCCCTCCTCCGGTCTCTGTGGAGGGCGAGGAGGAGTTTGAAGTTGAGGCCATTCTGGACGCCAGGGTTTCTAGGGGGTCCTTCAGTACTTGGTTGACTGGGTGGGCTACGGCCCAGAGGATCGCTCTTGGCTTCCGGCTACTGAGGTTCATGCTCCTCGGTTGGTGAGGGCTTTCTATTTGGCTCATCCCCGCGCCCCTGGGGGTCGTCCAGTGGCCGCCCGTAGAGGGGGGGGTTCTGTCACGGTAGCCCCCGCACCCCGGCGCCTGGCAGCAGCTTCCTCGCTGCTCGCTGGCCAGGCGCCGAATGATATTGCGGTCGCTTCCGCACACGTGGGGAAGCCGGGGGCGGGGCCTGGCGGGCTGACGCGGACCCGCCGGGTTTAAAGCCCAGGCTCTCAGAAATGCCGGTGCCCTGACGTGGTAGTTACTTCCCGCAGAGCTCTTGCATATTTGGCTAACAACTATTCTGTGTATTACCCCTTGGCATTGCAACGACTATTCTGTGTATTGACCCCTTGGCATTGGCAAACGACTATTCTGTGTATTGACCCCTTGGCATTGGCAAACGACTATTCTGTGTATTGACCCCTTGGCATTGGCAAACGACTATTCTGTGTATTGACCCCTTGGCATTGGCAAACGACTACTCTGTGTATGATCCCTGGCATTGGCGAACGAACCATTCTGTGCATAACCCCTGGTATTGGCATCAACTCTTCTAATTCTGGTATTGAGGTCAGTCTGTGTGGCACCCTAAGCACACATCAGACTACCCCTTGTGTTGTTAGGGTCTTGGGAAGAGCTAATCATTCTAACTTCTTGTGTATCATTCTGTGTCTGTCTAGTCGTGCCGACCACTCTAAGGATCGGAAGGGTAGAGACTGTTCTGTGTCTAGAAACCACTACTCAGATAAAGCAGAGGGATCCGTGACGTCTCTCTTGTACGTGCTCTGTACTGCCATTCTTGTAGTCTGTCTAGTCGTGCCGACCACTCTAAGGATCGGAAGGGTAGAGAGTGTCCTGCGTATAGGGACCACCACTCTAGTATCAGGGGGATCCGTGACATATATATATATATATATATATATATATATTATATATATATATATATATTATATATATATATATCAAATGACATGTGTCTAATGCCTTGAATGAATGTAGTAGCAGTTGAATTTTGGAGCTGTTAGTGCTTTATAAAAACTAACTGTTGTGGAATTGGGAGCGGTTTGAGTGCTTTCAGCGTGCGTACAGATATGGAACAAAAGAGAGTAATTATCGGAGCTGGATTTACTGCACATGGACAATAGAAGTTGATGTAGGATTATAAACACTATTTTGTGTATCAAGGTGATGGACGTCGGCCATCTGCCTTGATATAAGTTATAAATTTTCCCAAAAGAGGTGTGGTCGGTTATTTTTTTTTCTGGTCTTTGGGTCCAGCACAAAAGGAAATGACCACACCTTAATATAGTTATTTTATATTTTTGCATAAGGGATGTGTATGCCTGTGTAATCTCTATTAAAGAAATAATAATAATTAATTGCCAGAATGACTGACTGAAGTCATTTACAGGTTTTGTAACACTGTACAAAGGAATGTTAAAGTATGTATGCAGGTAACTAGAAGAGATAAGAGGGAAAGGAAATTAGACAGATTTCAGGTGATAAGTGGGGATAGAAGGTTTTTTGTTGCCATCAGAGATAAAAGATTGTAATTTAATATCCTGAGTATTGTTTGTTTTCTTTTCAGGAAAACATTTGGTTATATTGCTAATTGGGGATCTGTGCACATAAATAATTGATTATCTTTAGTCTCAATTTTTAACATGCCCTTCTATACTTTCTTTCCCAGTTTATGATATTTTTGTTATGTGTTTTTATTTGAATTGAAGAGCATTTTAGGAAAAAATGGTGACCGTTGCAAATGTAAAAAGAAGTTTTCACATTCTTCTCCTAGCCCCCTCCATTTTTTTTGTGTCCAAAAATTTTTTTTTTTTTTTTTTTCTCAAACTGGATTCTTGGTTTCAGGTTTTAACCATATCAATTTTAATTCAACTTTCACAGGTTATTAATATTTTTTTACCAAGTTTTTTTTTACTTTAGGTGAAAATTACCCACGCATGCCAACTATATATATATATATATTTTAACTAGAGTTGATCAAGCTAGATGGAAGATTATTTGATACCAATAGCGATATGGCTATTGAAATTGAAAGATATTTACTCAAACACATTATCATTTCACATTGCAATATTACCTTTACCGGATAACAAGGAATTATCAGACACCAGGCAATAAAACATTCTAACAAAGGAGTTTTCTTTCTTTCTTTATATTATTTAAAATGAAATACAACAACTCATCAATAAATAATGCGATTAAAGAAGATCATTGATTTGGAAATAAAACTTAAGACATGTCAGTTTCACAAAACCGTTATTTTCAACTAATAAGGCAGACAAAGAAAGAAGAAAATAATGTAATTTTTTTATATGCTGATGGATTATCATTGTGTTGTCTAAATGATAATTATTCTATCTTTTATTATTGTTTGGTTACAATCAATATTGTTCAAATTCCCTGACACATTGAGGATTACTGGAGATCACATCCAATTAAAATTAGAGTTAATTAATGTATTTAGGAACATATAATTTAATTCATTTGCATAAATACGTTTCATGACATATAGTGGTAAATGGAAAGTTTTTAATTTGGTAAAATTATAAATTGTTTTTATTTTTTGATTTTATTTAAGATCGGTGTGGTTTATAAACACCAGTTTTGTTTCAAAACACCAAACAAGAATGGATAAGATATCAATTAATTATTTTTTGATATTTAGAATGGGTGGAGTATGCACTTCGGCTATTTCCCTTTTGAGCCAAAGTTGCATATATATATTTTTCTCTAACAATGAGTCAGAAGTAGTATAATTTTCTTTTTTTGTTGCGTGTGGCCCATAGGCTTTGCGGGGAGATTTTAAAATTTATTATCGGTGTTTTTTCTTGTATAATTAACAACGTTTTATTGTTTTCGTGCACTTGAGAGTGACAATGAATGAATGTGTATATGATTAGTGGGTAATAGGGATGAGCCGAACACCCCCCGAGTTCGGTTCGAGCCCGAACCCGAACTTCCCATTTGTTCGGGTCCGAACCCGAACCCCCATGCAAGTCAATGGGGCTGAAAATTTGGTTTTTTAGAGTGCCCTCCAAGAGGGCATATATGCTACATATTTGCCATAAAAGGTGTATGGGGGTCTGGGTAGTGCCCTGGGGGACAGGAAACAAGGACAAAAAGTAAAAAAAAAAACGTTTTAAAGGGACAGTGAGTTTTCCATGAAATAAGGGTTAAAAATGAAAAATTCCTTCACATATCGTGCCTAGGAGGTCCCCATAACCTGCCCGTGAAGTGGCGGATTTCTAGGATGTATAGAAATATGTAAAAACCAAAAAATGACATTTCAAATGACGGTAAATGTTTTTCCTTTAATCTATCCATAAACAACTGCTTGGGGTGGCAGTCTGTATGAAAAGAGGAGACATTTTCAGACACGCAGAAAAAGTTTACTGATTTTTTTTTGGCGGTGAAAAGCAGGAGAATGGAAACTTCTAGACCAAAAAGCCGATTTGGAAAGTGAGATAAATGGGAGAATTTTTCTGGTTTGGCTATTTTGACCTAGAATTTTCACTTCTCCAGTTATTCTCCTGCTTTTCACCGCTCTCTGAATAACCCTGTGAATCTTTAATCCCGAGGTGAAAAATAACATTGCTTTAGATTTTTTTCAAACACCAGTTAACCACTTGGCTGCTATGGACGCGCTCAGGGCGTCCAGCCAAGTGGTTCTCCTGTGCTATGGACGCGCACAGCGCGTCCATGCACAGGAGGCAGCAATCCGCCGGATTCCGGCGGATTGCTGCGCCCCCCCCCCCCGGTGCGGGCTGGCATCTTGGATGTCAGCCCAGCACTCCGGGACCCCGGTGGAGCAATTAGATGTCATTGCGGCGGCGCGATGACATCTAATTCAGGCGCCCCCTGTCCTTCAGACCTCTCTCCCTCCCGATCGCCGGGGGACAGAGGGTTAATCCAGGCACCGTTTGGAAGGTCACAGCCTGCCCTTCCAAACGGTGGCTGTGATTAACCCCTGGGGAGCCGGATCACGAATCGGCGCTGAAAAGCGCCGGATCGTGATCCTCTCCTGGAGCTGGCCGACATCTTGGATGTCGGCCAAGCCTCCAGGAACTCCCCCTGAGGACTGGCGTCATCATGCATAGCACGATGACGCCAGTCCTGG
Source organism: Leptobrachium leishanense (assembly GCA_009667805.1). NCBI lineage: Eukaryota > Metazoa > Chordata > Amphibia > Anura > Megophryidae > Leptobrachium > Leptobrachium leishanense. The sequence continues at coordinate 22,741 of RXON01000518.1, forward strand.
AGTTCCAATGAACCCCCTATCTCCCGATCCGTGGCAGCTAGGGGTTAATGTCTGATATCGTTGGATCGGCCAGAGCATGGCCTTTTCAAGGATACTAAACATGAGCATGAAATTTTTATTTTTAAAAAAAAACATTTATTTAAAAAAAATTCTAAAAAAATAAACAAGTTTTTTTGTTTGTTTTTGTTTTGTTAATGCAGCAATATTGTTCCCATTTCAATTATAATGTGAACAATAATGCTGCACTAACGATTTGTATGCGGTGCGTTTGTTAAAAAAAGCGAAATTTTCCAAAAAAAAAATGTAACGAGACCCCATTTAACAAGTGCACCCCATACAAAATATAACCGCAAACGATCGCATGTGAAAAAAAAAACACTTTACACATAATAAATTATTGAAAATTCTAATTTTATTGCATTTTTTGTTATAATATACAGACATGACATAACGTATACATATAATAATGACATATTATGAATCTGCCAAGTCTGCCGGAAAGAACGATATATAATATGTCTGGGTCATATATGGCTACAAACCGCGGTTAAACATGATGAGCGAAAGCGGTAAAAATGACCTCAGCACAGAGGTGTGAAAAGCCTCAGCAGCGAAAGGCTTAAATGCAGCATATTAGGATGTTTTAGGGAAATTAATTCTCAAATCTCAATCAGAAGCAGACACCACCCCCTCACTATATTGTACAATGTATCAAATTGATTACCAGACTAAAAACACCTGGTGTTATGCCCGTTTGTGAACAGAGGTCATTTAGAGTTGATAATCTTTCCACGTACACATTAGTTTTTAATTCAATATCTAATAAACCGTTGCTTATAATATTCTGCAGTAAAGAGTCTCTTTATTTCTAGATTTTTTTGCTAAAACCATATCACATCTTCATCACAAGAAATCTGACAGTCACAATGACTGCATATGGAACGAATCATGGACATTTTGTGTCAAGGTCAAAGATCACAGGTAATAAGCAACCAGCGCAAAGAGACAGCTTGTTCAGGAGTCCCTATGGCGGGAGCCCTGACATTCAATGATTATACGTCTCAAGCTGGAATGTTGAAAAAGACCAAACCTTGATCTCGCACTTTGGACTACGGTATTAGACTATGAGATATTATTTTTTTTATATTTAATTCCCGAGATAAGTGTGAGAAAGGATTGGATTTGGGAAAAGGAGAATGTATTTCTTGAGAGTGTGTGTGTATGCAGTCTGTGGAGTGAAGCTGAACATAGGAAAACACACAGATATAGATCTGACTCATGTTGATTATTAGATAAATGAACTTTTACATTTCAGTTATTATATTTTTCTTGTTTGGTGAAGTACATTTTGGGAAATGGGAATAAATAGTTATTTAATATCTAGATTAGGTATTTTGGCCCAGGCTCCAAGTGTGGTTAACTGGAAGAATGAATCTAGACAGATCAGTGTATTTTATGCTCATAAAGGGCCTCCTTGAGGAATCCCTTTTGTACATTATAAAAAGGTATTGAGGTATTTTAGGAGTAAATACCAGAATTTTTTTCTTCCCCTTTGAGCATCTAGAATGATCTAAAGGTCTTAGGCAAGGACACTGTAGCCCAGGTTTAATTGCCTAAGATTGGTTTATCTTTTAGATGATCACAGGAGATATGTGATCAAAGGAAAGAATTGTTAGATTTTAATTTCTTGTATAAAATATAATAAATATTTTGTCTTGAAGCCTGTTCTTATAAATTGGGCTGTGAAATCCCCCCTCCATTTTGTTCGTGTCAATTCTGCATAGACAGTTGTTCCTTCTAGAGGATATGAGTTGTGGCCGATTTCCTGTTATGTTCAGTGCAGGAAAATGTGCGCTGAAGCGGGAAGATAGGAAAAGATTTCTTGTGAACCCTATATGGTAATAAGTTAACTGAGTGGCTAAACTTTGATGTTGTAATGTATCTGTACACTGATTGGCTATAAATTCTTTGAATTTTAATAAATAGATCTGGCTTAACAAAGGAAGACAAGACTTCTCTGAAAGACCAACACAGTCTTGTGATTGATTCTTTTTGGGGGTCTCTGCCATGGCGTAGCGCAGCTCTTGCATCATTCTGATATATGAGAAAGAAATTACAGATTATTTGGGATTCCAATTATGGTAATTATAATAGGATTTTAATTTAACACCATCCGCGCTCTCCCAAGCGTGTATAAGTATGAACACATCCAGTGAAGAGCCCTCACCCCCCCTGCATTATTAAAATCCTCCAAGGTGGCCGTATTGTCCATGTTTATATGCACACATATAGTAATTAAGGCTGATGGGCATTGCATGATAAATGCCTCCCGACAGCACGAAGAATCATTACACTGCATTTAATAGATCCGAAAGGAAGGCCAGGTGAGTGACAAGAACTTCCCTGCTGCAGCATGTAAATAATACAGGTTTCAGGGCAAGACTTATTCATGTGTCCCTTTTAAACACCTTTCTATACTGTTTCTTCTTATACATAGTCCACACGGTCTCCCTAATAATCAACCGCTTCCATACTATGAATAACCCTAAGCATAAAATGTTTAAAATTAGCCAATATATTAGAATTAGGATGTGGATAAGGGATACATAGATCATAATAGAGCCTATTGCCACAGCAGCAACATTGCTGACCAGATCCATTACTATGGTGTATGGGGCCAAGAGAAAACCTGTGCTGCATTCCTTTACATCGCCTGTGCTGCATTCCTTTACATTGCCTGTGCTGCATTCCTTTACATCGCCTGTGCTGCATTCCTTTACATTGCCTGTGCTGCATTCCTTTACATCGCCTGTTAATTTTGGGTGAGTACCTGTTTTTTCAGCTTTTTTGGAGTTAGCACCATAGTTGAGCAGTAGGTAAAATGTTGCGATTAGTTTCTCTCAAAAAAATTGCGCCGGAACCAAATGATCTGTTAGTTGCAAAAGCACTAGAGATCTCTGTCGTTCCCCATGTTAAGTAAAGGACGCAGAAAGTACAGTAAGCTCGCGCTACAAATCGCTAATAACGATGCACTAAGTGATTTTCTCCATTTGTAGCAGGAGTCAAACGATCTGTTGGTCCGCGCTAAACTAAATTAACCTGGCGCTAACGCAAAACCATGCGGACACTAGGTTTAGCCCACATCAGGTAATAGTGCCCTAAATAAAGATATTCTGTATATACAAGATACCAAAACCCCAGAGTAATGTGACGCAATGAGTAATGTGACGCAATGAGTAATGTGACGCAATGAGTAATGTGACGCAATGAGTAATTAGATGCAATGAGTAATGTGACGCTATGAGTAATGTGACGCAATGAGTAATGTGACGCTATGAGTAATGTGACGCTATGAGTAATGTGACGCTATGAGTAATGTGACGCAATGGCAATGAGTAATGTGACGCTGAGTAATGTGATACAATGAGTAATGTGATACAATGAGTAATGTGACGCAATGAGTAATGTGACGCTATAAAGTAATGTGATGCAATGAGTAATGTGATGCAATGGCAATGAGTAATGTGATACAATGAGTAATGTGATGCAATGAGTAATGTGATGCAATGAGTAATGTGACGCTATGAGTAATGTGACGCTATGAGTAATGTGACGCAATGAGTAATGTGACGCTATGAGTAATGTGACGCAATGGCAATGAGTAATGTGACGCTGAGTAATGTGACGCTATGAGTAATGTGACGCAATGAGTAATGTGACGCTATGAGTAATGTGACGCTATGAGTAATGTGACGCAATGAGTAATGTGACGCTATGAGTAATGTGACGCTATGAGTAATGTGACGCAATGGCAATGAGTAATGTGACGCTGAGTAATGTGATGCAATGAGTAATGTGATGCAATGAGTAATGTGACGCAATGAGTAATGTGACGCAATGAGTATTGTGACGCAATGAGTATTGTGACGCAATGAGTATTGTGACGCAATGAGTAATGAGATGCAATGAGTAATGTGATGCAATGAGTAATGTGACGCAATGGCAATGAGTAATGTGACGCAATGAGTAATGTGACGCAATGAGTAATGTGACGCAATGAGTAATGTGACACTATGAGTAATGTGACGCTATGAGTAATGTGACGCAATGGCAATGAGTAATGTGACGCTGAGTAATGTGACGCAATGAGTAATGTGACGCAATGAGTAATGTGACGCAATGAGTAATGTGACGCAGTGAGCAATGTGACGCAATGAGTAATGTGACGCAATGAGTAATGTGACGCAATGAGTATTGTGACGCAATGAGTAATGAGATGCAATGAGTAATGTGATGCAATGAGTAATGTGACGCAATGGCAATGAGTAATGTGACGCAATGAGTAATGTGACGCTATGAGTAATGTGACGCAATGAGTAATGTGACGCTATGAGTAATGTGACGCAGTGAGTAATGTGACGCAATGAGTAATGTGACGCTATGAGTAATGTGACGCAGTGAGTAATGTGACGCAATGAGTAATGTGACGCAATGAGTATTGTGACGCAATGAGTAATGTGATGCAATGAGTTATGTGACGCAATGGCAATGAGTAATGTGACGCAATGAGTAATGTGACGCTATGAGTAATGTGATGCAATGGCAATGAGTAATGTGATACAATGAGTAATGTGACGCAATGAGTAATGTGACGCAATGAGTAATGTGACGTAATGGCAATGAGTAATGTGACGCTATGAGTAATGTGACGCTATGAGTAATGTGACGCAATGAGTAATGTGACGCTATGAGTAATGTGATGCAATGAGTAATGTGACGCTATTAGTAATGTGACGCTATGAGTAATGTGACGCTATGAGTAATGTGATGCAATGAGTAATGTGACGCTATGAGTAATGTGACGCTATGAGTAATGTGACGCTATTAGTAATGTGACGCTATGAGTAATGTGACGCTATGAGTAATGTGACGCTATGAGTAATGTGACGCAATGGCAATGAGTAATGTGACGCTGAGTAATGTGATACAATGAGTAATGTGATGCAATGAGTAATGTGACGCAATGAGTAATGTGACGCTATGAGTAATGTGACGCTATGAGTAATGAGTAATGTGACGCTGAGTAATGTGATACAATGAGTAATGTGACGCTATGAGTAATGTGACGCTATGAGTAATGTGACGCTGAGTAATGTGATACAATGAGTAATGTGATGCAATGAGTAATGTGACGCAATGAGTAATGTGACGCTATGAGTAATGTGACGCTATGAGTAATGTGACGCTATGAGTAATGTGACGCTGAGTAATGTGACGCTGAGTAATGTGATACAATGAGTAATGTGACGCAATGAGTAATGTGACGCAATGAGTAATGTGACGCTATGAGTAATGAGATGCAATGAGTAATGAGATGCAATGAGTAATGTGATACAATGAGTAATGTGACGCAATGAGTAATGTGACGCTGAGTAATGTGACGCAATGAGTAATGTGACGCTATGAGTAATGTGACGCTGAGTAATGTGAAGCAATGAGTAATGTGACGCTATTAGTAATGTGACGCTATTAGTAATGTGACGCTATTAGTAATGTGACGCTATGAGTAATGTGACGCAATGGCAATGAGTAATGTGACGCTGAGTAATGTGATACAATGAGTAATGTGATACAATGAGTAATGTGACGCTATGAGTAATGTGACGCTATGAGTAATGTGATGCAATGAGTAATGTGACGCTATTAGTAATGTGACGCAATGGCAATGAGTAATGTGACGCTGAGTAATGTGACGCTATGAGTAATGTGACGCTATGAGTAATGTGACGCTATGAGTAATGTGATACAATGAGTAATGTGACGCTATTAGTAATGTGACGCTATTAGTAATGTGACGCTATGAGTAATGTGACGCAATGGCAATGAGTAATGTGACGCAATGAGTAATGGGACGCTATGAGTAATGTGATGCAATGAGTAATGTGACGCTATTAGTAATGTGACGCTATGAGTAATGTGACGCAATGGCAATGAGTAATGTGACGCTGAGTAATGTGATACAATGAGTAATGTGACGCTATTAGTAATGTGACGCTATGAGTAATGTGACGCAATGAGTAATGTGACGCTATGAGTAATGTGATGCAATGAGTAATGTGACGCTATTAGTAATGTGACGCTATGAGTAATGTGACGCAATGGCAATGAGTAATGTGACGCTGAGTAATGTGATACAATGAGTAATGTGATACAATGAGTAATGTGACGCTATGAGTAATGTGACGCTATGAGTAATGACGCTATGAGTAATGTGACGCAATGAGTAATGTGACGCTATGAGTAATGTGACGCTATGAGTAATGTGACGCTATGAGTAATGTGATGCAATGAGTAATGTGACGCTATTAGTAATGTGACGCTATGAGTAATGTGACGCAATGGCAATGAGTAATGTGACGCAATGGCAATGAGTAATGTGACACTGAGTAATGTGATACAATGAGTATTGTGACGCTATGAGTAATGTGACGCAGTGAGTAATGTGACGCTATGAGTAATGTGACGCAATGAGTAATGTGACGCAATGAGTATTGTGACGCAATGAGTATTGTGACGCAATGAGTAATGAGATGCAATGAGTAATGTGACGCAATGAGTAATGTGACGCAATGGCAATGAGTAATGTAACGCAATGAGTGATGTGACGCAATGAGTAATGTGACGCTATGAGTAATGTGACGCAATGAGTAATTTGACGCACAGAGTAATGTGACGCAATGAGTAATGTGACGCAATGAGTAATGAGATGCAATGAGTAATGTGATGCAATGAGTAATGTGATGCAATATGTAATGTGACGCAATGGCAATGAGTAATGTGACGCAATGAGTGATGTGACGCAATGAGTAATGTGACGCTATGAGTAATGTGACGCAATGAGTAATTTGACGCACAGAGTAATGTGACGCAATGAGTAATGTGACGCAATGAGTAATGAGATGCAATGAGTAATGTGATGCAATATGTAATGTGACGCAATGGCAATGAGTAATGTGACGCAATGAGTGATGTGACGCAATGAGTAATGTGACGCAATGAGTAATGTGACGCAATGAGTAATGTGACGCAGTGAGTAATGTGACGCAATGAGTAATGTGACACTATGAGTAATGTGACGCTATGAGTAATGTGACGCAATGAGTAATGTGACGCAGTGAGTGATGTGACGCAATGAGTAATGTGACGCAATGAGTAATGTGACGCAATGAGTATTGTGACGCAATGAGTAATGAGATGCAATGAGTAATGTGATGCAATGAGTAATGTGATGCAATGGCAATGAGTAATGTGACGCAATGAGTAATATGACGCTATGAGTAATGTGACGCTATGAGTAATGTGACGCAGTGAGTAATGTGACGCTATGAGTAATGTGACGCAGTGAGTAATGTGACGCAATGAGTAATGTGACGCAATGAGTAATGTGACGCAATGAGTATTGTGACGCAATGAGTAATGTGACGCAATGAGTAATGTGAGGCAATGGCAATGAGTAATGTGACGCAATGAGTAATGTGACGCAATGAGTAATGTGACGCTATGAGTAATGTGACGCTATGAGTAATGTGATGCAATGGCAATGAGTAATGTGATACAATGAGTAATGTGACGCAATGAGTAATGTGACGCAATGAGTAATGTGACGCAATGGCAATGAGTAATGTGACGCTATGAGTAATGTGACGCTATGAGTAATGTGACGCTATGAGTAATGTGACGCAATGAGTAATGTGACGCTATGAGTAATGTGATGCAATGAGTAATGTGACGCTATTAGTAATGTGACGCTATGAGTAATGTGACGCTATGAGTAATGTGACGCTATGAGTAATGTGACGCAATGGCAATGAGTAATGTGACGTTGAGTAATGTGATACAATGAGTAATGTGATGCAATGAGTAATGTGACGCAATGAGTAATGTGACGCAATGAGTAATGTGACGCTATGAGTAATGTGACGCTATGAGTAATGAGTAATGTGACGCTGAGTAATGTGATACAATGAGTAATGTGATGCAATGAGTAATGTGACGCTATGAGTAATGTGACGCTATGAGTAATGTGACGCTATGAGTAATGTGACGCTATGAGTAATGTGACGCTATGAGTAATGTGACGCTGAGTAATGTGATACAATGAGTAATGTGATGCAATGAGTAATGTGACGCAATGAGTAATGTGATGCAATGAGTAATGTGACGCAATGAGTAATGTGACGCTATGAGTAATGTGACGCTATGAGTAATGTGAAGCAATGAGTAATGTGACGCTATTAGTAATGTGACGCTATTAGTAATGTGACGCTATGAGTAATGTGACGCAATGGCAATGAGTAATGTGACGCTGAGTAATGTGATACAATGAGTAATGTGACGCTATTAGTAATGTGACGCTATTAGTAATGTGACGCTATTAGTAATGTGACGCAATGGCAATGAGTAATGTGATACAATGAGTAATGTGATACAATGAGTAATGTGACGCTATGAGTAATGTGACGCTATGAGTAATGTGACGCTATGAGTAATGTGATACAATGAGTAATGTGACGCTATTAGTAATGTGACGCTATTAGTAATGTGACACTATGAGTAATGTGACGCAATGGCAATGAGTAATGTGACGCAATGAGTAATGTGACGCTATGAGTAATGTGACGCTATGAGTAATGTGACGCTATGAGTAATGTGACGCTGAGTAATGTGATACAATGAGTAATGTGATGCAATGAGTAATGTGACGCAATGAGTAATGTGACGCTATGAGTAATGTGACGCTATGAGTAATGTGAAGCAATGAGTAATGTGACGCTATTAGTAATGTGACGCTATTAGTAATGTGACGCTATGAGTAATGTGACGCAATGAGTAATGTGACGCAATGAGTAATGTGATGCAATGAGTAATGTGACGCTATTAGTAATGTGACGCTATGAGTAATGTGACGCAATGGCAATGAGTAATGTGACGCTGAGTAATGTGATGCAATGAGTAATGTGATACAATGAGTAATGTGACGCAATGAGTAATGTGACGCTATGAGTAATGACGCTATGAGTAATGTGACGCAATGAGTAATGTGACGCTATGAGTAATGTGACGCTATGAGTAATGTGATGCAATGAGTAATGTGACGCATTTAGTAATGTGACGCTATGAGTAATGTGACGCAATGGCAATGAGTAATGTGACGCTGAGTAATGTGATACAATGAGTATTGTGACGCTATGAGTAATGAGATGCAAGGAGTAATGTGACGCTATGAGTAATGCGACGCAGTGAGTAATGTGACGCTATGAGTAATGTGACGCAATGAGTAATGTGACGCAATGAGTAATGTGACGCAATGAGTATTGTGACGCAATGAGTAATGAGATGCAATGAGTAATGTGATGCAATGGCAATGAGTAATGTAACGCAATGAGTGATGTGACGCAATGAGTAATGTGACGCTATGAGTAATGTGACGCAATGAGTAATGTGACGCAATGAGTAATGTGACGCAATGAGTAATGAGATGCAATGAGTAATGTGATGCAATATGTAATGTGACGCATTGACAATGAGTAATGTGACGCAATGAGTGATGTGACGCAATGAGTAATGTGACGCAATGAGCAATGTGACGCAGTGAGTAATGTGACGCAATGAGTAATGTGAGGCTATGAGTAATGTGACGCTATGAGTAATGTGACGCAATGGCAATGAGTAATGTGACGCTGAGTAATGTGACACAATGAGTAATGTGACGCAACGAGTAATGTGACGCAACGAGTAATGTGACGCAACGAGTAATGTGACGCAACGAGTAATGTGACGCAACGAGTAATGTGACGCAACGATACCATTTTGTTGTACTAACCTGATACCTAAAATTTAATATTATATTTGCTGCAATTCGGCAGTTTTCGCTGAATGTCTGATTGCTTCTTCAGCGACTCCACTTTTAGCAAATTACAGTGACCATTCACTAAATAGGGAATGCACCATATTTGCGGGGAAATTAATTCCGAAATGTGACAAAAAGCAGAGGATCTAAAAATGAATAGACCCTTTAGATTCTAACTTTCATATTAACCCCTAAAATGCCATAGACGCAGGAAAAAATACAATAAAAATAATAAACAATGTGGCATGTAGCCACCCCTTAACCCCTAATAAGCCATAAATCAAGGAAAAAAATAAAATATACGCTGTGAAGTCTACCCATTAACCCTTAATATACAACTAAATCAAGGCAGAAACTAAAGTAATACACAATGTAATGTATAGTCTGAAAATTAACCACTTCACTGCCGAGCCATTTCAACCCTGTGAAAATATTTACGTTTACGTGCACGTTTTTAGTTAATGTTTTATGACTTTTACTACACACTGAATATGGGCATGTTGGATATCATTGGAAAAGCCAGAATGTGCCCTTTCCAATGTCACCTAGATCTTCCATACAGAATGCACAGGGACGGAGATACAGCAGTCCAAAGAAGTGTGGGAAACTGGGTGCAGATTTCTGGTGGGGGGGCATATGGGGGAACAAGGAATAACAAATGGGGGGCAATTGCCCCCTTGTCCCACTTGTAGAGACGCCTATGTGCGCACATCATACAAGAACACACAGATTATGTATTGTATACATGTGCAGTGCCGTGTTTAAATTTGTCCATCTGCAATTAAACACTGTTGTCACTAGGGGGAGCCAGTGTATAACATATGAAAGAGACTATGCTGGACTTAAGAACTACACCTCCCAGAGACCTTTGCGAAGATGAGAGGAAGGGGCGTGCTGGCGCCAGGAAAAACATCAGGAGCCTCGTGCAGGGCATGGGTAGAGCGAACAGAGCAGCTGCAAGAGTAAGACGCATGCAGCACATCGTCTGGGATCACAAACAGGCAGGAGTGTGGAGTGAGACCTATTCAGTGCTGGAGATCGAGGACGGAGTGTGCCTAACTGCAGATCACATTCCGCTGAGCAGCTCGGAGGACAACCAGGTTCCAGAAGGACCTCGAGTAAGGAGAGCCATGGATCTAACGGGAGTGCAGGTGGCTGATCGGTTCCAGTTGCAGAGATACGCATCGGAGGAACAGATTTGTTAGCACTGAGGTCCAGTCGCAGAGAGAGAGATCCTTTGGTCGAGTCATCGGTTCTGGACACTTTGTTTGCCGGATTGGTGAGAGGCCTCAAGGCCTACGGTTCCGAAACAAAAGTGCGGACTTGGTTAATTGCTTCAATTTACAGGGCCCCAACGTTGACTAGTCGAAGATATTTTTGTTCATTCACTGGCCAGTTGAACCTAGTACCCGGGTACCCTAAGACACCAATATATGAGCCTTTTTGAGCGGGACTTAAACTCCCGAACTGAGGGGGCATCAACCGTTTCTTTTCCACCACGTGTTTTTCCTGCGTTGCGCATTATGTCATTTATTCCCGCTTAATTGATATACCTCTCAAAGTATATGTGTATTCAATGCCACTTTATTGCTTCTGTAAAGTATATAATTTAGAAAATCCACAACAGTGCTGGTGTATAGTGATTCTTAGGGCGGTGAGACTATCCTGGGTTTATTCAGCGGCTCCTGAGCGCTACATATGTATATATGTAGGCAATGAACTTCAGTGTAAATCAAATTGTATAAGGCTGGGGTCAGACCAGCGCACTTTTAACGTGCGTTCTGGCGCACATAATTACGGCCGCACTAGCAGCAGATGGCGGGCAATGACGGACAATATACAATGTACGGCCGCACAAAAGTCCGGCCGTGCAACGCAAGTGGAATTTGAACGCATTTTTCTGAGAACGCTGAACCGCTAGTACTGATGTACTGAGTGCGCAGCTGCGGCATAGCGGCGTGTGTGCGTGATTAGGAGATGTCAGACGCTGCTAATGTCCAGCCTACATAACGTCCAGACGCAAAAAGAGTTTTATTGACGATCCGTACAAAATCACGCCCGAAAATGCACGTCGTCTGACCGTTTTTGTGCATTCCGTGAAAAAATACGTCAATGCGTTCGGACGCACTTTTCACGTTCGCGGAGAAAAATGCTTTCGTCTGACCCGAGCCTTAAAGTCACTTATTGAAGCGTGACGGTTAGTCGTTCTTTGGGTGATAAGATCTCTCTGAAATTGGAGGATTTTGAAACTGCTGTGTGAATATCATGTAAAATGTACATGAACGTCTCCCGACACCTCTCATAATAATTGAAACATTTTACCTTTCTTTCTGGAGGTCTTCATGCGAATGGTGGAACTCGCCTAATTGTTGGCTTTTGGCCAATATTGGCGTCAACACTGTCATTTTGGTTTCAGACGGTGCGCTCTCCCTAACAGATTGTGACATCGCATATATCTCCTCCATATCAATTTTTGAAAACAAAGGAAGGCAGCGTTTCCAAAAGCAGAAAGCAATATTACATTCAGGGTTATTCAGAGAGTGTGAAAAGCTGGAGAATGAAAAATTCTAGGTTAAAATAGTCGATTTGGAAAAAGAGATGAAAGGAAGAATTTTTCTGGTTTGGCTAATTTGACCTAGAATTTTTCATTCTCCAGTCATTCTCCTGCTTTTCACGCTCTCTGAATAACCCTGATAGTGTGGTGAGGCCACCCAGAAAAGTCCAGGCGCTGGAGGATGTACCGCATATAGTGCAAACACTGCGGGCAGCGCCTCTCTGCAGTATAATTAATGCAGCATATGAATCCACACACTGCTGGGAAGCACCTCTCTGCAGTATAATTAATGCAGCATATGAATCCACACACTGCTGGGAAGCACCTCTCTGCAGTATAATTAATGCAGCATATGAATCCACACACTGCTGGGAAGCGCCTCTCTGCAGTATAATTAATGCAGCATATGAATCCACACACTGCTGGGAAGCACCTCTCTGCAGTATAATTAATGCAGCATATGAATCCTCACACTGCTGGGAAGCACCTCTCTGCAGTATAATTAATGCAGCATATGAATCCACACACTGCTGGGAAGCACCTCTCTGCAGTATAATTAATGCAGCCTATGAATCCACACACTGCTGGGAAGCACCTCTCTGCAGTATAATTAATGCAGCATATGAATCCACACACTGCTGGGAAGCACCTCTCTGCAGTATAATTAATGCAGCATATGAATCCACACACTGCTGGGAAGCGCCTCTCTGCAGTATAATTAATGCAGCATATGAATCCTCACACTGCTGGGAAGCGCCTCTCTGCAGTATAATTAATGCAGCATATGAATCCACACACTGCTGGGAAGCTCCTCTCTGCAGTATAATTAATGCAGCATATGAATCCACACACTGCTGGGAAGCACCTCTCTGCAGTATAATTAATGCAGCCTATGAATCCACACACTGCTGGGAAGCGCCTCTCTGCAGTATAATTAATGCAGCATATGAATCCACACACTGCTGGAAGCACCTCTCTGCAGTATAATTAATGCAGCATATGAATCCACACACTGCTGGGAAGCACCTCTCTGCAGTATAATTAATGCAGCATATGAATCCACACACTGCTGGGAAGCGCCTCTCTGCGGTATAATTAATGCAGCATATGAATCCACACACTGCTGGGAAGCGCCTCTCTGCAGTATAATTAATGCAGCATATGAATCCACACACTGCTGGGAAGCGCCTCTCTGCAGTATAATTAATGCAGCATATGAATCCACACACTGCTGGGAAGCGCCTCTCTGCGGTATAATTAATGCAGTATATGAATCCACACACTGCTGGGAAGCACCTCTCTGCAGTAGAATTAATGCAGCATATGAATCCACACACTGCTGGGAAGCGCCTCTCTGCGGTATAATTAATGCAGTATATGAATCCACACACTGCTGGGAAGTTCCTCTCTGCAGTATAATTAATGCAGCATATGAATCCACACACTGCTGGGAAGCGCCTCTCTGCAGTATAATTAATGCAGCATATCGGAACTGGTGGACCTTTTAAATATATTTGGTTTTCACGGTTTTATATACTGTATCTGCCAGTTAACTAAAGATTTCTGATGTCTGTGTGTTATTCCCTTGTGTATTTATTGTATATAGTCTCTTGTGTATTTTTCGTACATTCCCTCAATTATCTAACCCTTCCCTGTATAGTGTAGATCTCTGTATTAGTAGCTGCTCTCTCTATTGTGTAAGTTCTCTCTATAAGAAATTCCTTTTGTTTACCCTTCGCTTTCTCCTTCCCCCATACTCCATAGTTTGAAGGTCCTGTGTAGTTATCTGATCTGTGCAGCTATCTGCTTGATTGTATGCAAATGAGGTTGGTGGTTGAGTGTATCTCTGTGCTGTATAATAAACAGTCAGTTCTATTCTGACCAAGCTTGAAGTCACGACTCATGATTTGGGGTACCAGGAATCTTCTGCCCGCTGTGCCAAGGAAAGGCTCCAGGTCTACAGCTACGGCTTATTTCTGGGGGTGCTAGCCAGACTCTACATGCACCGGGCCTTAAGCTGCGGCTAAGGTACTAGAGAAAGGTGTGAGAGTCACGAGGAGAAACTGGGTGACCTGCGAGGAAGCGGCATTTGACGAATGTGACCCTGTCCGGGCACAGAGATCTGTTACAGTGGTGGCAGAGTGTGGGATGCTTCCTACAGTCTAAGGACATCCAAAGCTTCACCGGGATTTGATATACAGACGGCAGAAGCAAGCGGAAGATGACAGCAGTCACACGAGCAGCATACTGAGAGAGGTTGCGAGAGAGGTACAGGCAAACCACCGTGGACCTAAAGCGCACATCCCCCTCCAAGTCGCACAGTGACCGCGTGTTCTGTCACATACCTCACTCATTTGTAGGAGACTAACCAGGCACCAGATCCCAAACGGATCTGTGAATGTGTTAGTCTGAACCCAAGTCTCAAAAAGTTTGTTTCTTTTCATTGACCGTGCGGTCCAGTCCACAACCATGGATGCATTCACCCCCTCCCCATATTCCCTCAGGGGCCATACAGGAGTGAACATTCCTGCAGCACTGCTTGGGGACATCTCTCCAGTGCCAGGGCCAGACACATATACTAGAGAGTTACTCACCGAGCCATCCCCAGCAGCTCCCTTAGATTGTGCCCGCCAGTCGGGAGAAATGCCAGCTGCCCCATCTCCGGGTATTGCAATCAGCTGCTGGAGAGCATGGGGGGGGGGGGTTGATGTCTCTGAAGAAAAGGGTTGGGGATCTGAGCCGGCTGCCCAGTATCCAGGGGGCACACAAGAAGGAAACCACAGCCCCCTCCACAGCTGTATTGTAATTATCCCCCTGTGGTTGATTCCAGAGAACACTGGCACTCGACTCCATTGCTGGCTCCTCACCTGGGGCTGTGTAGAGCAATGCTGGCGGTGTGGGGCTGTTTTCTTCCCAGAGATCCAGGCTATCCAAATGCAGGCAGGGCCCGGCTGCACCAGGCTCTGACGCCAGCACTACACCTGGGCGAACCGTTTTGCCCTCATGAATCACCAACTCCAGCAAGCTGTCCTCCCCGCTCACCGGCTCTGGCGACATCATAACTTGGGGATCTGGGGCAACTGTCTCACATCCTGACAATGCAGTGGGAAATATTCAAATCTCCTCGACAACTCCAGAGTCTATAGCTGGCCCAGACACATCAAGGCCTTCAAGCTTCCCCAGCTCTCCTTTGCTGGGAGCACACTGGGGCCCGTCTGCCACGCATCCCAGTAAACTGCTAGTGGGGTCTTTAGTCTCGCCCACTGTCGCAAGGCATTCCTCCCTCGACATTGCACAAATGTCCCTCTGGGTCACATCGGTGGAGATCGCAGTCCCATCCACCGCTGTAGGGCAAAAATCCTCTGCTGCCCAAAGAGAGGAGGCATTCTGTACTATTGGCAGCTTCTCTGTGCAGAGCTTTTCATGGTGAGTCTGGTTTACCTGCTGACTGAGGTCTAGCAGTCTCTTGTACGATTTCTCCAGCTTCCACTCCTTGCTGGCTAACTACTTCAAGTCGTCTTGTATCCACCACATGGAGAGGTTTAGCAGGTTTTCTCTGTACTCTGCAATCGCTTCCCATCTCCACTCCGTGTCATCTCCGAAATCTGGGTCTCTGAACGTTCTCTCAAATAACAGTCCCGGGCCGCCGTAGCCAAAGCCTTCTGTCGGTCTGTTATTGTCCATGCTCTCAGTCCCCATCTGGACTACATACCATCGCAGGGCTTCGTAGCTCTCCTCCAGCCGTGTCTCTTCATAGACCAGACAAGCCAGATCAGTCAGCCAATTCTGGTTGCGTTGTTTATCCACCAACGCCTCACGCAATTCTATCCTCTTCAGGTACCTTGCTTGGGATGAGGGGAGGATCTTGTTCTGGCAGCGCTGCTCTCTGTCCACTCGCCTCGTGCCAGAGTAGCCAACGTGCTGTATCAGCCCAGTTCAGCTGAGTCTCCTCTGTTATAGGTCCACGATGGTTTGCCTGTACCTCTTGCAACCCCCCCCCCCAGTACGCTGCTCCTGTGACTGCTGCCATCTTTTGCTTCTGCCGCACCGTCTGGATATCGAATCCTGGTGATGCTTTGGATGTCCTTAGACTGTAGGAAGCATCCCACACGCTGCCACCAATGTAACAGATCTCTGTGCCCAGACAGGGTCACATCTGCCAAATGCTGCTTCCTCGCTGGACACCCAGTTTCTCCTCGTGACTCTCACACCTTTCTCTTGTATCTTAGCCACAGCTCAAGGCCCGGTGTATGTAGAGAGCCTGGCTAGCACCCCCAGGAATAAGTCGAAGCTGTAGACCTGGAGCCTTTCCTTGGAACAGCAGGCAGAAGATTCCTGGTTCCCCAAAACATGAGTCGTGACTTCAAGCTTGGTCAGAATAGAACTGACTGTTTATTCACAGAGAGGACAGATAGAGTCAAGGACCATAACATTTGCATACAATCAAACAGACAACATCACAGATCAGATAACTAACCAGGGCCTTCAAACAATGAGAGAATGGGGGAAGGAGAAAGCACACGTAAACAGAAGGAATTTCTTACTGAGAGAATTTACACAATAGCAGATACTAATACAGAGATCTACGCTATACAGGGAATAACACACAGACATCAGAAATCTTTAGTTAACTGGCATATCTATAAAACAGTGAAAACCAAAATATATTTAAAAGGTCCACCAGTTCCCCAATAGTCTCTTTCACGGGCCACCATAGTCTCTGGGCAGGAGGCTAGCGCACATCCCCCTCCAAGTCGCACAGTGACAGTGTGTTCTGTCACACTATTGGATGACAGAATATTCCGGAAATAATAGTTACTATGGGATAACAGAATATTTCGGATATAATAGTTACTATGAGATAACAGAATATTCCGGATAGAATAGTTACTATGGGATAACAGAATATTCCGGATATAATAGTTACTATGGGATAACAGAATATTCCGGATATACTAGTTACTATGGGATAACAGAATATTCTAGATATAATAGTTACTATGGGATAACAGAATATTCCGGACATACTAGTTACTATGGGATAACAGAATATTCCGGATATAATAGTTACTATGGGATAACAGAATATTCCGGATATAATAGTTACTATGGGATAACAGAATATTCTGGATATAATAGTTACTATGGGATAACAGAATATTCTAGATATAATAGTTACTATGGGATAACAGAATATTCCGGACATACTAGTTACTATGGGATAACAGAATATTCTGGATATAATAGTTACAATAGGATAACAGAATATTCCAGATATAATAGTTACTAGGGGATAACGGAATATTCTGGATATAATAGTTACTATGGGATAACAGAATATTCTAGATATAATAGTTTCTATGGGATAACAGAATATTCCGGATATAATAGTTACTATGGGATAACAGAATATTCTAGATATAATAGTTACTATGGGATAACAGAATATTCCGGACATACTAGTTACTATGAGATAACAGAATATTCTGGATAGAATAATAGTTACAATGGGATAACAGAATATTCCAGCTATAATAGTTACTATGAGATAACAGAATATTCCGGATATAATAGTTACTATGGGAAAATGGAATATTCCGGATATAATAATAGTTACTATGGGATAACAGAATATTCCGGATAGAATACTTACTATGGGATAACAGAATATTCCGGATATAATAGTTACTGATACGATCCCCACCAGGAGGAGGTATGATCCATGCACGCAGCACCCTATCCTTTCTAGGGATGAGCTGTTCGGTTTGATGTGTTTGGAGTTCGATTCGAAAATCGCCAGTTCATATGTTCGCGAACTTCGAACATTTCCGCGTGTTCGCCGCATGTTTGCCCACAATGCACCACAGTGGACCACAATGCACTTTTTCACTGGCCTGAAGCTTGTAATTGGCTACAGCCTTGCACCTGACCGCAGGTCAGGTGCAAGACAGGTGCAAGACTATGCCAATCACGGCTCAGAGTCCTGATTGGGCAAATTTTGCCCAATCATGGACTCACATAGCTAAGTCCCGCAGCACACTATATAAGGCTTCACACAGCCTTCAGCACGTGTTTTTTGAGAGGAGATTGTTCTGTTAGTGTGTGTTCTCACTGCCAGTCTGCCACCAGCTATTGGGGGGTTTCACTTCTACAAAATATCTGGGAATTGTTGTAATGTTTGTGTTCTCACTGCCACCAACTATTTTGGGGGTCATTCATTTATACAAAAAATATCTGGGAATTGTTGTAATCTGTGTGTTCTCACTGCCACCCATCAGGGGGTCTCACTGATTTATAGGAGGTTTCTGGGAATTTTAATCTGTGTCTTGTCACTGGCTGCCAGCTATCAGGGTGTCTTACTGAGTTATACCAGAGTTCTGGAAATCTTTAATCTTTATACCAGAGTTGAATCAGAGTTCTGTATATCTTTAATCTATATATCACTCACAATGTTAGAATGACCAAAAAGGACAGGCAGAAGCTCCCAGACACAGATAAGATGGCAAGCAGCCTCTGTGTCGGGAGGCTGTGCCTCTGGTCGTCGTGGACGTGGTGCATCCTCTGCAGGGGCACGCTTGTCCTTTCTATCTGGTGCTGGCCGTCTTAAGCAGCAGCAACATACAGAGGATTTGGTGGATTGGCTAACCAGGCAATCCTCATCCTCTGAGTCCTCTGCCTGCCAGGCTTGTAGTGGTTTACAGTCTTCCTCAGATGCCAAAACATCTAATTCAGCCTCCATGTCCACAGCTACTCCTGCCGTAGCCTCACTATCACACACGGAGGAGTCAGCTGAATTGTTTGACTACAATAACAGTGACATGCTGCTTGAGGATGCGCAGCAACTACAGTGCTCTGATTCAATCTCTGAGGTTGAGGAAGGGAGTATAATCAACCTAGAGGAAGGGGGGTGCCAGTGATGACACACAAATAACTGGCACTCATGTTGTCCCAGCATACTGCCAAGTTGGCTCCAGTGACGAGGAGATAGGGGGTGATGACAATGATGATGAGGTCACTGACTCCACCTGGGTGCCTGATCGAACAGAGGAGTCAAGTGAGGAGGAGGCTCAACAAACACGAGGCACAACATCCTCTATGACCAACCGTAGCACTAGCCAGTCCAAGGCATCAGATGTCAGAGCTGTTCAGGTGCAGAGCGCTGTTGTCTCAAAGCACACATCCAGGAACTCTGCTGTCTGGGAGTTCTTTAAGAAATGTGCAGCAGACCGCACCGTTGCTATTTGTAATCTATGTCAGATGAGGCTCAAGCTTGGGAAAGACTCCGGACGCTTGGGTACCACGTGCTTGAGATGACATATGACCACCTGCCATGCATCCCGTTGGCGCAACACTTTGCGTAGGTCTTACTCCTCTCCTGTCTCTACCCCCCACTGTATGTCCTGCCATGTCATTGACTCCAACCTCCACTGACAGGGATGATGCTACAGTAATGTATGTACCAGGTCCTTCCTCACAATGTGACAGCATCCCATCAGCTGAAGATTTACGTAGTCAGATTACTTTGTCCCAGCTGCTGCAGCGTATGAAAAAATATAGTCCCAACCATCCCCAAGCACAGCATCTAAATGCCAGCTTAGCAAAATTACTTGCATTGCAGCTGCTGCCTTTCCAGCTGGTGGACTCTGCTTCCTTCCATGAATTTGCTGAATGTGCTGTACCACAGTGGCAGGTTCCAAAACTCTGTTTTCATGGAAGGCCATTCCAGCACTATACCAGCACGTGGAAGACAATGTTATGGAGTCATTGGGAAAGGCAGTCAGCAGCAAGGTGCACGTGACTTTAGACACGTGGTCTAGCAAGCATGGACAGGGCCGTTACATTTCCTTCACGGCACACTGGGTAACTCTGATTGCAGCTGGGAGAGATCCAAGTCGGGGCTCTGTGCTGGAGCTTGTTCATCCACCACGCCTCCAGAAAGCTGCTTGTATGAGGTCTGTCTGCTCCACCAACACCTCTCCCTCTTCCTCCTCCTCCTTCTCTGGCGAAGTGACATTTAAACCGAGTTTAAGTGGCAGGGGCTATGCAATGCCTCAAGCAAAAATATGCCATACTGTGCTTGAGCTGGTTTGTTTAGGGGACAGGAGCCACACCAGGCCAGAAATTCTGTCAGCTCTGCAAGGGCTGATGCCACCTCTAACCTACACTGCATGGGCTCCCTTATCCTGCAAAGCCTGCTAAAGGACCCCAGGATTCGTGCTATCAAGGAGAGGGATCATTACTGGTTGGCAAGCCTTCTTGATCCACGATACACGATACAAGGGTAAAGTTGCAGAGCTCATTCTGCCCGCACAGAGGGAGCACAGGATGAAAAAACTAGGCGCTCTAAAGCGACACTTATGTAACACCTTTTCAGGCACTGGTAGGTTACCAAGTGATGACACACGTGCTTCGGAGGCTGCGGATGATCAGAAGAAGAGTGGTGAAGGCTGGGGCTGCTTGACTGATGCCTTTTTACATTTTTTTAGTCCACGACGCCCAGGGACATCAAATGTAGGCACCCATTGCCATCGTCTTCACCGTATGGTGCAGGACTACCTAGGGGAAATGGCAGACCTGGATACCTTTCCAGCAGATGTTCCACTGGCTTACTGGGTGTTGAGATTGGATCACTTGCCAGAACGTAGCCAATATGCTATGCAGCTACTAGGTTGCCCTTCATCCAGCGTGCTTTCCGAAAGGACGTTCAGTGCCGCTGGAGGTTTTGTCAGACAATAGAGTGCGTCTGTCCACCGACTCTTTCGACCGGCTGACATTTATAAAAATTAATCAGTCCTGGATCAGCAGCTATCAATCCCCTGATGCTGACTTAATGGAAATAGATCGGGGATCTCTTCTGCATTCACAAAACCTCCACCACAATACCTCAGAGGGGTTACAGTGTGAAGGCACTAGCTGGCACCAAAGGCCCAATATTTTGGTGCATTGACGCTGACGCCTATATTACCAGATTTATTTCATTTTAATTTTCAACCCTACACTCTTCCACAAAAGGGTTACAGTGTGAAGACACTTGCTGCCACCAAAGGCACAATATTTGGGTGCACTGCCACAGACTCCTATATTACCAGATTTATATAATTTTAATTTTGGACCGCAGTTTCCAACCCTTCATTCTTCCACAATACCACACAGGGGTTACGGTGTGACAACACTGTTGCCGACACTAGAGGCCCAATTTTAAAGCACCTATTGTTACTTTCATCCAAAGCCTTCATAAGTTTCACCATAATTTAGTAAAAAAAAAATCACTAAACTTGTTCTGCGTGTCCTAAAATGTCTTTTCATACAGGCTGCCGTCCGAAGCAGTTTTTTATGAATAGATTAAAGGAAAACAGTTTACCGTCATTTGAAACGTCATTTTTTTTGTTCTTAAATGTTTCTATACATCCTACAAATCCGCCACTTCACGGCCAGGTTATGGGGACCTCCTAGGCACAATATTTGAAGGAATTTTTCGTTTTTATTTTTAACCTTATTTCATGGAAAACTCACTGTTCCTTTATTAAAAAGGTTTTTTTTTTCTTTTTGTCCTTGTTTTCTGTCCCCAGGGCACTACCCAGACCCCCATACACCTTTTAATGTCAAATATCTTGCATATATGCCCTCTTGCAGGGCACGCTTAAAATTGAACTTTTGAGTCCCATTGACTTGCACGGAGTTCGGTTTGTGTTCATACTCGAACTTTTGAAATTGTTCGAGTTCGAATGCGAACCGAACACGGGGGTGTTCGGCTCATCCCTAATCCTTTCCCTCCGATCCTTAGAAGTGGTCGGTCTATAATATATCTCCCTACTAATAGATAACTCGCAGCAAGGTAGGGTCAAGGTACAGTGCCAATATGTCAGAAACAAGAATAGTCAGAAGCTGTTTGCCAATAAGTCAGACCCAGAATAGTCAGAAGCCGTTTGCCAAATAAGTCAGAACTAGAAATACCAAAATACAACAGAGCAGCTATAAGGGATGTTTAACCACGTTAGGGCAATGTGGGAATGCATTGCCTTAAGTTTTTAAACCCGGCGGGTCCACGTCATCACGCCGGGCTCCACCCCCGGCATCTCACGTGACCGCCCGGATTCCCCTCTTCACTCGGCGCCCGGACAGTGAGCAGCGATGACGATGCTGCCGGGCACCGAGGGGGCATGCAACAGTACCCCCTCCCTACGAGAGGTCCCCGAAAGACCCCCTGGCGCCCAAGGATGATCCCTATGAAAGGCACGGACCAAACGAGGAGCATGGACGTCGCGAGCAGGCAACCAGGATCTATCCTCGGGCCCATAACCCTTCCAATCAATCAAGTGCTGAAGGGACCCCCTATACAAAGTCTGGAATCCAGAACCAAGTTAATCTCATATTCCTCCTCACCCTCTATATCAATAGGTGGAGGAGGTGGGATGGAGCGAGTGAAACGATTGCAGACTAAAGGTTTTGAATAAACTCACATGGAACACATTATGGATTCGGAGAGTACGTGGTAAGGCCAACTGATAAGACACCGGATTAAGATGACGCAAGACCCTGTAGGGGCCTATGAAGCGCAGAGCCAACTTCATAGTCGGTACCTGTAACTTGATATGGCGAGTAGATAACCAGACCTGATCCCCAACCACATAAACCGGTGACATGCGTCTACTTTTGTCGACTTTTTTTCCTTTTGCGCTCTGGCGTTCCTTTCAGATATGTCTTTTACTTGTATCCATATCTGCCGGAGGGCATGTAAGTGATCCTCCAATGCAGGCAGATTGGAAGTTGGAAACTGGGATGGAAGCATCGGGGAATGGAAGCCATAAACCGTAAAGAATGGGGAGTGACCGGTAGTATCATTATCCGTATTGTTGCGAGTGTATTCTGCCCATGGTAAGTAGTCGGACCAGGAATGTTGCTGTTGAGATATGAAACATCGTAGTTATTGTTCTAGGCCTTGATTGGCTCTTTCGGATGCCCCATTAGTTTGGGGATGATAGGCGGACGAAAAGCTAATGTAGCACCCATGTTTTTGCAAAAACAATTCCAAAATTGTGAGACGAATTGAGTACCTCTATCTGAGACGATCTCAAGTGGTATACCGTGAAGTCTCACAGCGTTGTTTATAAAAATAGCTACCAGATCTGCTGCAGAGGGTAACTTGGGGAGAGGGACGAAGTGAGCCATTCTAGAAAATCGAACAACAATGGCGAGGTTCACCGTATTCTCCTTGGAGGGGGGTAGATCAACTATAAAATCCATGTCGATGTGAGACCATGGTCTATCTGGAATGGGTAAGGGGTGCAATAAAACACACGGGTAAGTGTCTTTGACTTTTATTTCTGGCACATGTGTTACAGGCGGATACAAACTCTTTTACATTCTGGCGTAACGTAGGCCACCAAAATTGTCGCTTTAAACTGGATATGGTTTTAGATATTCCCATGTGGCCCGAAGGTTTGGTGTCATGATGTAGTGTAATAATATTTTCTGTTTGATTTTCAGGAACAAAAAGTTTGTCAGGAGGTGTGTCCTTTGGCGCAAGTTCCTGGGCTACCTGAAGGCGTTCGAGTAGAGGGGAAGAAACGATGACAGTAGTTGCTGACACGATGCGGGCTTTGGGAACAATGGGATTGTTATCTTGTATATGGCGTTTGTACAGATCAAACTGTCGAGACAAAGCGTCTGCCTTGATATTCTTTGACCTAGGTCAATAGTTAAAACTGGACAAGAACAATGACCACCTGGCTTGTCTCGCATTCAACCGCTTTGCATCCCCTATATAGGTTAGGTATTTATGGTCTGTAATTATCACGACGGGTACGGAAGACCCCTCCAGCAAATGTCTCCACTCAGACAAGACGGATACAACCGCCAACAATTCTCGATTCCCTATATCATAATTCATTTCAGCAGGGGACAGTTTACGAGAGAAGAACCCGAAAGGATACAAAGGGTTTTCTGGTGTCTCCCTTTGAGATAAGATGGCTCCTATTCCTATTTTGGAAGCATCTACCTCTATTTGGAATGGTAACCTAAGATCGGGATGTCTTACATAGTTACATAGTTACATAGTTATATAGGCTGAAAAAAGACATGCGTCCATCGGGTTCAGCCTCTCCCACATAACCTACTGCTGTTGATCCAAAAGAAGGCAAAAAACCCAGTCTGAATGCTTGCCAATATGCAACATACTGGGAAAAAATTCCTTCTTGACCCCAGATGGCGTCAGATTTCTCCTTGGATCAAGAAGCTTTTACCCACATATTAAATATTATAACCCTTAATATTCTGTGTCTGCAGGAAGTCATCCAGTCGTTTTTTAAAAGTCTGTACAGACTCTGACCCAACCACCTCAACAGGCAGAGAATTCCACAGCTTTATTGTTCTCACCGTAAAATAACCCTTCCTATGCTTTAAGCTAAATTTTCTTTCTTCCAGTCTAAATGGATGACCCCTTGTCCTATGTATAGTCCTGTTAATGAATAGGTTATCAGACAATGGTTGATAATGGCCCCGTATATATTTATATAAGGTTATCAGATCCCCTCTAAGGCGCCTGTTCTCTAAACTAAACAGGTTTAAGCTTGTTAGTCTTTCCTCATAACTTAACCCTTCCATCCCCCTTATTAATTTAGTTGCCCGTCTCTGCACTTTTTCTAACGATATAATATCTTTTTTTAAGACAGGTGCCCAAAATTGCACGGCATATTCAAGGTGCGGCCTGACCATTGATTTATACAGAGGCAAAATTATGTTTTCATCCCGTGAGTGAACTCCCCTTTTAATGCATGCCAGTACTTTGCTGGCCTTGGCGGCTGCTGTTTGACATTGCACATTGTTACTTAGTTTGAAGTCTATGATTATTCCCAAATCCTTCTCCTGCTTGGATTTCCCTAACTCCGTACCATTTAGGGTATAAATTGCTTGTGTGTTCTTCACTCCAAAGTGCATAACTTTACATTTATCTAGATTAAATCTCATCTGCCATTTAAGTGCCCAGTCCCCCAATATATCTAAATCCCTCTGCAGCGAAGTAACATCCTGCTCACATTGTATTACTTTTCCTAGCTTTGTGTCATCTGCAAACACTGATACATGACTTTCAATGCCTATCTCAAGGTCATTTATAAATAAATTGAATAGTATTGGTCCTATAACAGACCCCTGAGGGACACCACTTACCACTGGTGTCCATCTTGAAAATGTACCATTTATGACCACTCTCTGTACCCTATCTTTTAGCCAGTTTTCTATCCAAGAACAAGTATTTTCATCTAGACCATTTTTTCTTAATTTAAGTAGTAACCTTTTGTGTGGAACTGTGTCGAAAGCTTTGGCAAAATCTAAGTAAATCACATCCACTGCGACCCCCTGATCTATACTTCTACTTACTTCCTCATAGAACGTAATTAGGTTAGTCTGACATGATCTGTGTTTCATGAAACCATGCTGATTTTTGCCAATTACATTATACCTCCCAATAAATTCCTGAATATTATCCCTTAGTAACCCCTCAAATACTTTCCCAGCCACAGATGTTAAGCTCACAGGTCTATAATTCCCAGGCACAAATTTTAAACCTTTCTTAAATATAGGGATCACGTCAGCTTTTCTCCAATCCTCTGGTACTATTCCTGAAAGAAAAGAATCTTGAAAGATTAAGAACAGAGGTTTACATATTTCAACACATAGCTCTCTCAGTACTCGCGGGTGAATTCCATCTGGCCCTGGGGCTTTATTAGCATTCACATTGTTTAATTTGTGTAAAACCTTGTCCTGAGTCAACCAGTCACTTTGTATTAGTAAGTTTTTATTAATGAATTTCATGTCTCCTGTTATAGGTTTCTCTTTGATAAATACTGAAGAAAAATAATCATTTAAAATTTCTGCCTTATCCTGATCTTCAGTTAACAATAACCCTGACTCAGATTTTAGTGAACCTACATTTTCACTCTTGGGTTTTTTAGAATTTATGTACCTAAAAGAATCTTTTAGGGTTGGTCTTGCTCTCTTTGGCTATTTCTTTTTCATTTTCTAGTTTAGCCCATCTAATCGCATTTTTACATGCTTTATTGGCTGCCCTATATGCTTTATAGGATGCCTCAGATTTATCAAATTTAAAAGCTTTAAATGCCTTCTTTTTATTTTTCATTTCCTTAGTTACCTTCCTACTAAGCCACATTGGTTTCAGTCTGTTTCTTTTATATTTATTAACCAGTGGAATATATTGTGACGTGTACTTTTCTAGTGTTAGTTTAAAGATATTCCACTTATCCTCAGTGTTTTTCCCGTGAAAGAGTTTCTGCCAGTCAATGACATTGAGAGCTTCCTTTATTTTAATAAAGTTGGCCTTTTTAAAATTATATATTTTAGCATGCCCCTTATGAATGTGTTTTTTTGAGTTTATTTCAAAAGTCACCATGTTATGGTCGCTATTTCCCAACTGTTCTTTTACATTAATATTTGAGAAAAGATCCACATTATTTGTTATAACCAGGTCCAGACAGTTATCCTCTCTAGTTGGTGTTTCTACCAGTTGTGACATGAAGGTATCATTTAAAATGTTCAGGAACCGGATTCCCTTTGCTGAATTACTAGTCCCACTATCCCAATTTATGTCCGGGTAATTAAAATCTCCAATAATTAAAGTGCTGCCATGATGTGCAGCCTTCCTAATTTGCTCTAACAGTTGTTCTTCCTCATCATTATCTATATTAGGTGGTTTATAACATATGCCAACCAATAATTGACTTCCCTGTTTATTCCCCAACGAAATATTTACCCATAAGGATTCCACATTTCCCTCATCACTTTCCAGTTGTGTAATATTAGGCTTTAAATCCTGATTTACATATAAACACACTCCACCCCTTTCTTATGTTTCCTATCCTTTCTAAACAATGTATAACCGTTTAAGTTTACAGCCCAGTCATGCGTTTCGTCCCACCATGTTTCTGTTATTCCTATAATGTCGTATTGCTTAGTGTATGCTATTACCTCTAGTTCCCCCATCTTGTTATTGAGGCTCCTTGCATTAGCAAGCATACATTTAATGTTATCTCTACCCACACATGCTGAATGCGACTTTACATTACATGCCTCCACTGTTCTTACATTACCCATCCCCCGGCTCCACCCCCCTTAGTCTGAACTGAAACCCTTCCGCTATCTGCTCTGTCTCCATTTTGTAAGATACTGTATCCCTCCCCCCTTCCACTAGTTTAAAGTCTCCTCCAACCTTTTAACCATCCTCTCCCCTAGCACAGCAGACCCTCTTCCATTCAGGTGCAATCTATCACAACTATACAGATTGTACCCCAGTGCAAAATGAGCCCAGTGCTCTAAAAACCCAAAGCCCTCCTTCCTGCACCAAGCTTTAAGCCACGCATTGACCTCCCTAATCTCCCGCTGCCTTTCCACTGTAGCACGTGGCACAGGTAGGATCTCAGAAAATACTACCTTGGAGGACCTCTTCTTCAGTTTACTTCCTAATTCCCTGAAATCATTCTTCAGGTCCTTCCATCTTCCGCTTACTTTGTCATTGGTACCAATATGGACCATGACAGCTGGGTCATCTCCAGCCCCTCCCAATAATCTATCAACTCTGTCAACCACATGCCTAACACGGGCACCCGGCAGACAGCAAACTGTCCGGTTAAGGCGATCAGCGCGACAGATTACACTGTCTACTCTCTTAATAATAGAGTCCCCTACCACCACAACCTGTCTAGGCTTACTTGCCCTCTTTATCCCTCCCTTACTTGGTGGGCTGATCCCCCGGCTGTTAGAGGGAGCAGCCTCCAGTACTGCTACACCTGAGCTGCTGCACCCAACATCTTCGCTCAAGGGGGCAAATCTGTTGGTGTGCGCAAGATCAGGACTAGCCAACCTTTTCCTCTTCCCTCCCCCCTGCTACCACGTGTCACTGACACCCAGCTACCAACCTGTTCCCCGGTTAACTCCACTCCTCCCACACCCCTAGATTCCTCAACTATACTTTGCTCCGTGAGAAGCAGGCTCCTTTCAAGATTGTCAATCTGCCTCAGCGTTACGATGTGCCCTTCCAGATCTCCAATATGAGCTTCCAGAAGAGCTACACGTTCACACTTGCTACAGAGATATGGACCCTGGAAGGATTCCTCCAGACATGCATACATGCAGCAGGATGTGCACTGGGTCAAACCTTCAAGCTTGCTAACACTCATACCCAAAACAAGATAACAAATATATAAACAACAATTGATACTTGTTATTTGAACTCCTGTTTTTAACTCCACTTGAAAATAGCCCACTTAAAAGTAGACCACCTCAAGCCCCTGTAAGCAAGCTCAGTGAGTTGCCCCTGAGATTATGTAGCCATACAAGTGAAATCACCTGACAGGCTACACGCCCCCAATTAACAAGTCACCAGCCACCCAGGGAAAAAAAACAACCAAAAAGCACAACAGAAAAAAAACCAGCAGAAAAAAAAAACCAAAAAGAGAAATTAAATTGACAAATAAACCAGAGGTTTCTCTCCCTCTAAAGATACAAACCAGACCAGTACAGGTAGAATTCCTGTTTTTAACTCCACTTGAAAATAGCCCACTTAAAAGTAGACCACCTCAAGCCCCTGTCTTAACACAGGAGCAGAAGTGAATGCCACTTTCAGAGTCTCAAACGCTTGTCTCGCACAGGGAGTCCATTTCTGGTTTTGTATACCCTTTTTTGTCATCTTGGTTAGAGGGGCAACCAATGAGGAATTTTTTTTATGAATCGCCTATAGTAGTTGGCAAAACCCAAGAATCTCTGAATGGCTTTCAACCCTTGAGGCAATGGCCAATCCACTATAGAGGACAGCTTGGTGGGATCCATTTGGAAACCCTCAGGTGTAATTATATATCCGAGAAAATGTACCTTGGTGAGATCGAACATACATTTTTCGAGGTTGCAATATAAACCGTTTTCTAGCAATCGTCAGAGAACGGTCCATACATGCGCATGATGGGTTTCAAGATCAGGTGAATAAATCAATATGTCATCTAAATAAACTAACAAAAATCTGCAAAAACTGAGTACGTCATTTATGAGGTCTTGAAATACTGCTGGGGCATTACACAACCCAAAAGGCATTAGCAGATACTCGTAGTGCCCACTACGGGTATTAAATACGGTTTTCCACTCATGATGTTCCTTTACCCTTACCAAATTATATGCACCTCTGAGATCTAACTTAGTGTAGTACTTGGCCCCTCGTAATCTGTGAAATAACTCTGATATGAGTGGTATAGGGTATACGTTACGAATGGTTATGCGGTTCAGGCCACGGTAATCAATACAAGGTCGTAGGTCTCCCTCTTTTTTGGAGACAAAGAAGAATCCTGCCCCTGCTGGGGAGGAAGAACATCTTATAAAACCCTTCGCCAGGTTTTCCCTTATATATTCTTCCATTATTTTGTTCTCCTTTTGGGACAGAGGATAGACATGACCTCTAGGTGGCATGGTACCGGGAAGCAAATCTATTCCACAGTCATATGGTCTATGGGGAGGTAAGATATCACAGTTCTTCTTTTCAAATACTGCCTTCAAATCTTGGTACCACTCTGGTACCTCTGTAGATAGAGGGGGTGCGGTAGGAACATTGAGACTCTCTATAGTGGTGACTCTCTGCAAACATTGCGTCCAACCACGAGAGCTCCAAGGCTTGATCTCGCCCAACTCCCAATCAAGCGAAGGATTGTGGCGTTCCAACCAGAGAAAGCCCAGAAGAACCGGACAAGACGGGGATTCAATGACCTGAAACGTTATACTCAGAATGAAGGACCCCTGTTTTGAGAAATAGAACAACATTATCATGCGTAACCCGGGGTTGGGATAGAGGCCTCCCATCGATAGCCTCCACAAACAATGGTGTATCTCTCTCGATCAAAGTGATGAGCTGATGACACGCAAACTCCTGGTCCATAAAATTCCTGGCTGCCCCTGAATCGATAAAGGCAGAGGTATGGATCAAGGAGGTGACCCATGAGAGAGAGACAGGCACCATCATGCGTGTTTTATTATTAGGGGAAACGTTAGTCAAGCCCAAGGTCTGTCTCCCACTGGACCTTAGGCTTGTTCATTTCCCGAAACCCTGGCACCTCTAGGTCTTCTGGTGCATTGATATCTGAAATGCCCCCTGCCAGCACAGTAAAAGCACAGACCCTCCCTCCTGAGATATTCTCTCTCCTCTTGTGTGAGATACCAGTTCGTCCTATTTGCATGGGTTCAGGAGGCTGATTGGTCAGCTACGGGTGGAGCTGGAACGGGGGAGCACAGTTAGGGAGGGGTGGTAACACTCTACATACTCTCTCTCTAGGGGTCCATCTATCACAGATTTGATCATCCAGAGAAATGCAAAACTCAATCAATTCCTCTAACACATCGGGTAATTTCATAGGTGCGAGTTCGTGCATAAGGGAGTCTGCCAAGCCCTCTGTGAAGGCTAACACTAAGGCCTCATTGGTCCAAGTGACCTCTGAACCAAGGGTCTTGAATTCAATTGCGTAGTCCAAAACTTTTCTATTGCCTTGCCGGATACGAAAGAGTGCTCTACCAGCTTTCTGAGATCTACAAACTGGATTAAACGTGCGGCTTAGTTCGGCTACAAACATTTCAAAATCATACACAATAGGATTCTTGGTCTCCCATAACAGTGTAGCCCATTCCAAAGCTTTGTCAGAAAGGTGGTTAATAAGAAATCCCACCTTGGATTTGTCTGAGGGACACATACCCGGATTGAGATCAAAATGTATACTGACTTGAGTCAAGAAACCCTGACATTCACTAGAGGTACCATCAAAGCATATAGGTGCCGTCATGTGTACATGATGGTTAGGCGGAACCATATGGGCCGATACACTAGCCTCATTAATGAGGCGAGGAGGCGAAGAAGGCGCTCGAGTTGGTTGGTTCAATGGAGCATGCAACGCTCGAGCGTTCTTGCTCCTCTTGCCTTGCAGAGATCTTAGATAATTGGGCGGATAGGTCTGCAGGATCCATGGCCCTAACGTAATGATACGATCCCCACCAGGAGGAGGTATGATCCTTGCACGCAGCACCCTATCCTTTCCCTTCGATCCTTAGAAGTGGTCGGTCTAGAATACATGTATATCTCCCTATGAATAGATAACTCGCAGCAAGGTAGGGTCAAGGTACAGTGCCAATATCTCAGAAACAAGAATAGTCAGAAGCCGTTTGCCAATAAGTCAGAACCAGAAATTCCAAAATACAACAGAGCAGCTCTAAGGGATGTTTAACCACGTTAGGGCAATGTGGGAATGCATTGCCTTCGTTTTTAAACCCAGCGGGTCCGTGTCATCATGCCGGGCTCCGCCCCCGGCATCTCACGTGACCGCCCAGATTCCCCTCTTCACTCGGCGCCCGGACAGCGAGCGGCGGGGCACGCAACAGTTACTATGGGATAACAGAATATTCCGGATATAATAGTTACTATGAGATTACAGAATATTCCAGATAAATTAGTTACTATGGGATAACGAAATATTCCGGATATAATAGTTACTATGGGATAACGGGATATTCTGGATATAATAGTTACTATGGGATAACGGAATATTCTGGATATAATAGTTACTATGGGATAATGGAATATTCCGGATATAATAGTTACTATGGGATAACGGAATATTCCGAATATAATAGTTACTATGGGATAACAAAATATTCTGGATATAATAGTTACTATGGGATAACAGAATATTCCTTGATATAATAGTTACTATGGGATAACAGAATATTCCGGATATAATAGTTACTATGGAATAACAGAATATTCCGGATATAATAGTTACTATGGAATAACAGAATATTCTGGATATAATAGTTACTATGTGTCAGGACTCACCCATCCAGCGGGGGGGTGCCGGAGAGCCGGGTGTCATGGCGGCGGGCGCCGAGTGCAGACTAGAGGTCGGCATCCTCTGCAGCCCACAGCCGCCTGATGCTCTGGGCACTCCGGCGCTCAGGGGTGTAGGGGCCGGGCTCACTCTCTCGGTCGGCTGGCTGAGAATCGCAGCTCCCGGGGGGGTGCCAAAGATGGTGGCCATCACATGCCCTTGGCGTGGGGGTGTGGCCTATCGCGCTGAGGGCAGGGGTGGCCGTGGGAGGCACTCACCTGCGGGGGGCGTGTCCTCAGACCAGTGGGATGGAGAAGGAGGGGGGGCCATGGCACTCTCCTCACCTGTAGGTGGACTGGAGGCTGTGACTCCTCCCCGCAGGGGTGTGCTCCTTCAGACTCCCTATTTAAACCACATTCCTCCTTTGGTCAGGTACCTGGTTGTTGCCTTGTATTGGCTTTCCTGGTTCCTCATTCTTGTTAACCTTTTCTGAGAATTATTCCTCAAGACCCTTCAGGCTTCCTCTTTTTGACCTCTTGGCTTCCCACGACTATTCTATTGGATTCTCCCACGGATACCATGCTTAAATTAACCCTTCACCCGTCATCTACCGCATACTGGTCTCTGCCCACGGAAGGCATGACACTATGGGATAACGGAATATTTTGGATATCATAGTTACTATGGGATAACAGAATATTCTGGATATAATAGTTACTATGGGATAACAGAATATTCTGAATATAATAGTTACTATGAGATAACAGAATATTCCGGATATAATAGTTACTATGGGATAACAGAATATTCTGGATATAATAGTTACAATGCAATAACAGAATATTATTGTTTCTATGTTTCTATATAATAGTTACTATGGGATAACAGAATATTCCAGATATAATAGTTACTATGGGATAACAGAATATTCCGGATATAATAGTTACTATGGGATAACAGAATATTCCGGATATAATAGTTACAATGCAATAACAGAATATTCCGGATATAATAGTTACTATGAGATAACAGAATATTCCGGATATAATAGTTACTATGGTATAACAGAATATTCCGGATATAATAGTTACTATGGAATAACAGAATATTCCGGATATAATAGTTACTATGGGATAACAGAATATTCCGGATATAATAGTTACTATGGTATAACAGAATATTAAGGATATAATAGTTACTATGAGATAACAGAATATTCCGGATATAATAGTTACTATGGTATAACAGAATATTCCGTATATAATAGTTACTATGGTATAACAGAATATTACGGATATAATAGTTACTATGGGATAACAGAATATTCCAAATATAATAGTTACTATGGGATAACAGAATATTCCGGATATTATAGTTACTATGGGATAACAGAATAACAGAATATTCCGGATATAATAGTTACTATGGGATAACAGAATATTCCGGATATAATAGTTACTATGGGATAATAGAATATTCCGGATATAATAGTTACTATGGGATAACAGAATATTCCGGATATAATAATAACTATGGGATAACAGAATACCAGAATATTCCGGATATAATAGTTACTATGGGATAACAGAATATTCCGGATATAATAATAACTATGGGATAACAGAATACCAGAATACTCCGGATATAATAGTTACTATAGGATAACAGAATATTCCGGATATAATAGTTACTATGGGATAACAGAATATTCCGGATATAATAGTTACTATGGGATAACAGAATATTACGGATATTATAGTTACTATGGGATAACAGAATATTCCGGATATAATAATAACAATGGGATAACAGAATAACAGAATAATCCGGATATAATAGTTACTATGGGATAACAGAATATTCCAGATATAATAGTTACTATGGGATAACACACAATATTCCGGATATAATAGTTACTATGGGATAACAAAATATTCCGGATATAATAGTTACTATGGGATAACAGAATATTCCAGATATATCAACAGAATATTCTGGATATAATAGTTACTATGAGATAATAGTTACTATGGGATAACAGAATATTCCGGATATAATAGTTACTATGAGATATCTGGAATATTCTGTTATCCCATAGTAACTATTATATCCGGAATATTCTGTTATCTCATAGTAACTATTATAACAGAATATTCCGGATATAATAGTTACTATGGGATAACAGAATATTCCTGATATAATAGTTACTATGGGATAAAAGCATATTTTGGATATAATAGTTACTATGAGATAACAGAATATTCCGGATATAATAGTTACTATAGGATAACAGAATATTCCGGATATAATAGTTACTATGGGATAACAGAATATTCCGGATATAATAGATACTATGGGATAACAGAATATTCCGGATATTATAGTTACTATGGGATAACAGAATATTCCGGATATAATAGTTACTATGGGATAACAGAATATTCCGGATATAATAGTTACTATGGGATAACAGAATATTCCGGATATAATAATAACTATGGGATAACAGAATATTCCGGATATTATAGTTACTATGGGATAATAGAATATTCCGGATATAATAGTTACTATGGGATAAGAGAATATTCCGGATATAATAGTTACTATGGGATAAGAGAATATTCCGGTTATAATAGTTACTATGGGATAACAGAATATTCCGGATATAATAGTTACTATGGGATAACAGAATATTACGGATATAATAGTTACTATGAGATATCTGGAATATTCTGTTATCCCATAGTAACTATTATATCCGGAATATTCTGTTATCTCATAGTAACTATTATAACAGAATATTCCAGATATAATAGTTACTATGGGATACCAGAATATTCCGGATATAATAGTTACTATGGGATAACAGAATATTCCGGATATAATAGTTACTATGGGATAACAGAATATTCCGGATATAATAGTTACTATGGGATAACAGAATATTCCGGATATAATAGTTACTATGGGATAACAGAATATTCCAGATATAATAGTTACTATGGGATAACAGAATATTCCAGATATCTCATAGTAACTATTATATCCGGAATATTCTGTTATCTCATAGTAACTATTATAACAGAATATTCCAGATATAATAGTTACTATGGGATAACAGAATATTCCGGATATAATAGTTACTATGAGATATCTGGAATATTCTGTTATCCCATAGTAACTATTATATCCGGAATATTCTGTTATCTCATAGTAACTATTATAACAGAATATTCCGGATATAATAGTTACTATGGGATAACAGAATAGTCCGGATATAATAGTTACTATGGGATAACAGAATATTCCGGATATAATAGTTACTATGGGATAACAGAATATTCCGGATATAATAGTTACTATGGGATAACAGAATATTCCGGATATAATAGTTACTATGGGATAACAGAATATTCCGGATATAATAGTTACTATGGGATAACAGAATATTCCAGATATAATAGTTACTATGGGATAACAGAATATTCCGGATATAATAGTTACTATGGGATAACAGAATATTCTGGAAATAATAGTTACTATGGGATAACAGAATATTCCGGATATAATAGTTACTATGGGATAACAGAATATTCCAGATATAATAGTTACTATGGGATAACAGAATATTCCGGATATAATAGTTACTATGAGATAACAGAATATTCTGGAAATAATAGTTACTATGGGATAACAGAATATTCCGGATATAATAGTTACTATAGGATAACAGAATATTCTGGATATAATAGTTACTATGGGATAACAGAATATTCCAGATATAGTAGTTACTATGGGATAACAGAATATTCCGTATATAATAGTTACTATGGGATAACAGAATATTCCGTATATAATAGTTACTATGGGATAACAGAATATTCCGGATATAATAGTTACTATGGGATAACAGAATATTCCGGATATAATAGTTACTTACTATGGGATAACAGAATATTCCGGATATAATAGTTACTATGGGATAACAGAATATTCCGGATATAATAGTTACTATGGGATAACAGAATATTCCAGATATAATAGTTACTATGGGATAACAGAATATTCCGGATATAATAGTTACTATGGGATGACAGAATATTTTGGATATAATAGTTACTATGAGATAACAGAATATTCCGGATATAATAGTTACTATAGGATAACAGAATATTCCGGATATAGTAGTTACTATGGGATAACAGAATATTCCGGATATAATAGTTACTATGGGATAACAGAATATTCCGTATATAATAGTTACTATGGGATAACAGAATATTCCGGATATAATAGTTACTATGGGATAACAGAATATTCCGGATATAATAGTTACTTACTATGGGATAACAGAATATTCCGGATATAATAGTTACTATGGGATAACAGAATATTCCGGATATAATAGTTACTATGGGATAACAGAATATTCCAGATATAATAGTTACTATGGGATAACAGAATATTCCGGATATAATAGTTACTATGGGATGACAGAATATTTTGGATATAATAGTTACTATGAGATAACAGAATATTCCGGATATAATAGTTACTATAGGATAACAGAATATTCCGGATATAGTAGTTACTATGGGATAACAGAATATTCCGGATATAATAGTTACTATGGGATAACAGAATATTCGGGATATAATAGTTACTATGAGATATCTGGAATATTCTGTTATCCCATAGTAACTATTATATCCGGAATATTCTGTTATCTCATAGTAACTATTATAACAGAATATTCCGGATATAATAGTTACTATGGGATAATAGAATAGTCCGGATATAATAGTTACTATGGGATACCAGAATATTCCGGATATAATAGTTACTATGGGCTAACAGAATATTCCGGATATAATAGTTACTATGGGATAACAGAATATTCGGATATAATAGTTACTATGGGATAACAGAATATTTGGGATATAATAGTTACTATGGGATAACAGAATATTCGGGATATAATAGTTACTATGGGATAACAGAATATTCCAGATATAATAGATACTATGGGATAACAGAATATTCCGGATATAATAGTTACTATGGGATAACAGAATAATCCAGATATAATAGTTACTATGAGATAACAGAATATTCCGGATATAATTGTTACTATGGGATAACAGAATATTCCGGATATAATAGTTACTATGGGATAACAGAATATTCCGGATATAATAGATACTATGGGATAACAGAATATTCCGGATATAATAGTTACTGTGAGATAACAGAATATTCCAGATATAATAGTTACTATGGGATAACAGAATATTCCAGATATCTCATAGTAACTATTATATCCGGAATATTCTGTTATCCCATAGTAACTATTATATCCGGAATATTCTGTTATCTCATAGTAACTATTATAACAGAATATTCCAGATATAATAGTTACTATGGGATAACAGAATATTCCGGATATAATAGTTACTATGGGATAACAGAATATTCCAGATATAATAGTTACTATGAGATAACAGAATATTCCGGATATAATAGTTACTATGGGATAACAGAATATTCCAGATATAATAGTTACTATGAGATATCTGGAATATTCTGTTATCCAATAGTAACTATTATAATCCGGAATTTCTGTTATCTCATAGTACTATTATAACAGAATATTCGGATATAATAGTTACTATGGGATAACAGAATAGTCCGGATATAATAGTTACTATGGGATAACAGAATATTCGGATATAATAGTTACTATGGGATACAGAATATTCCGGATATAATAGTTACTATGGGATAACAGAATATTCCGGATATAATAGTTACTATGGGATAACAGAATATTCCAGATATAATAGTTACTATGGGATAACAGAATATTCCGGATATAATAGTTACTATGGGATAACAGAATATTCCGGATATAATAGTTACTATGGGATAACAGAATATTCCGGATGTAATAGTTACTATGGGATAACAGAATATTCTGGAAATAATAGTTACTATGGGATAACAGAATATTCTGGATATAATAGTTACTATGGGATAACAGAATATTCCGGATATAATAGTTACTATGGGATAACAGAATATTCCGGATATAATAGTTACTGTGGGATAACAGAATATTCCGGATATAATAGTTACTATGGGATAACAGAATATTACAGATATCTCATAGTAACTATTATATCCGGAATATTCTGTTGATATGTTAATATGGGATAACAGAATATTCCGGATATAATAGTTACTATGAGATATCTGGAATATTCTGTTATCTCATAGTAACTATTATATCTGGATTATTCTGTTATCCAATAGTTATTATTATATCCGGAATATACTGTTATCCCATAGTAACTATTATATCCGGAATATTCTATTATCCCATAGTAACTATTATATCCAGAATATTCTGTTATCCCATAGTAACTATTATTTCCAGAATATTCTGTTATCCCATAGTAACTATTATATCCGGAATATTCTGTTATCCCATAGTAACTATTATATCCGGAATATTCTGTTATCCCATAGTAACTATTATATCCGGAATATTCTGTTATCCCATAGTAACTATTATAAACAGAATATTCCGGATATAATAGTTACTATGAGATAACAGAATATTCCAGATATAATAGTTACTATGTGATGACAGAATATTCCGGATATAATAGTTACTATGAGATAACAGAATATTCCGGATATAACAGTTACTATGGGATAACAGAATATTCCGGATATAATAGTTACTATGGGATAACAGAATATTCCGGATATAATAGTTACTATGGGATAACAGAATATTCCAGATATAATAGTTACTATGAGATAACAGAATATTCCGGATATAATAGTTACTATGGGATAACAGAATATTCCAGATATAATAGTTACTATGAGATAACAGAATATTCCGGATATAATAGTTACTATGAGATATCTGGAATATTCTGTTATCCCATAGTAACTATTATATCCGGAATATCCTGTTATCTCATAGTAACTATTATAACAGAATATTCCGGATATAATAGTTACTATGGGATAACAGAATAGTCCGGATATAATAGTTACTATGGGATAACGGAATATTCCGGATATAATAGTTACTATGAGATAAAAGAATATTCCGGATATAATAGTTACTATGGGATAACAGAATATTCCAGATATCTCATAGTAACTATTATATCCGGAATATTCTGTTGATATAATAGTTACTATGGGATAACAGAATATTCCGGATATAATAGTTACTATGAGATATCTGGAATATTCTGTTATCCCATAGTAACTATAATATCCGGAATATTCTGTTATCTCATAGTAACTATTATAACAGAATAGTCCGGATATAAAAGTTACTATGGGATAACAGAATATTCCGGATATAATAGTTACTATGGGATAACAGAATATTCCGGATATAATAGTTACTATGGATACAGAATATTCCGGATATAATAGTTACTATGAGATAACAGAATATTCGGATATAATAGTTACTATGGATACAGAATATTCCAGATATAATAGTTACTATGGGATAACAGAATATTCCAGATATCTCATAGTAACTATTTATCCGGAATATTCTGTATAATCCATAGTTAACTATTATATACCGGAATATTCTGTTATATCATAGTAACTATTATAACAGAATATTCCGGATATAATAGTTACTATGGGATAACAGAATAGTCCGGATATAATAGTTACTATGGGATAACAGAATATTCCGGATATAATAGTTACTATGGGACAACAGAATATTCCGGATATAATAGTTACTAGGGATAACAGAAATTTCCGGATATAATAGTTACTATGGGATAACAGAATATTCCGGATATAATAGTTACTATGGGATAACAGAATATTCCAGATATAATAGTTACTATGGGATAACAGAATATTCCGGATATAATAGTTACTATGGGATAACAGAATATTCCAGATATAATAGTTACTATGGGATAACAGAATATTCCGGATATAATAGTTACTATGGATAACAGAATATTTCCGGAAATAATAGTACTATGGGATAACAGAATATTCCGGATATAATAGTTACTATAGGATAACAGAATATTCTGGATATAATAGTTACTATGGGATAACAGAATATTCCAGATATAATAGTTACTATGGGACAACAGAATATTCCAGATATAATAGTTACTATGGGATAA
Organism: Leptobrachium leishanense; assembly: GCA_009667805.1. Classification (NCBI taxonomy): domain Eukaryota; kingdom Metazoa; phylum Chordata; class Amphibia; order Anura; family Megophryidae; genus Leptobrachium; species Leptobrachium leishanense. The sequence goes on from RXON01000518.1 coordinate 63,262, forward strand.
CAGAATATTCCGGATATAATAGTTACTATGGGATAACAGAATATTCCGGATATAATAATAACTATGGGATAACAGAATAATCCAGATATAATAGTTACTATGGCATAACAGAATATTCCAGATATCTCATAGTAACTATTATATCCGGAATATTCTGTTGATATGTTTATATGGGATAACAGAATATTCCGGATATAATAGTTACTATGAGATATCTGGAATATTCTGTTATCCCATAGTTACTATTATATCCGGAATATTCTGTTATCTCATAGTAACTATTATATCTGGATTATTCTGTTATCCCATAGCTATTATTATATCCGGAATATTCTGTTATCCCATAGTAACTATTATATCCGGAATATTCTATTATCCCATAGTAACTATTATATCCAGAATATTCTGTTATCCCATAGTAACTATTATTTCCAGAATATTCTGTTATCCCATAGTAACTATTATATCCGGAATATTCTGTTATCCCATAGTAACTATTATATCTGGAATATTCTGTTATCCCATAGTAACTATTATATCCGGAATATTCTGTTATCCCATAGTAACTATTATATCCGGAATATTCTGTTATCTCATAGTAACTATTATAACAGAATATTCCGGATATAATAGTTACTATGGGATAACAGAATATTCCGGATACAATAGTTACTATGGGATAACAGAATATTCCGGATACAATAGTTACTATGGGATAACAGAATATTCCGTATACAATAGTTATCCCATAGTAACAGAATATTCCGGATACAATAGTTACTATGGGATAACAGAATATTCCGGATATAATAGTTACTATGGGATAACAGAATATTCCAGATATAATAGTTACTATGAGATAACAGAATATTCCGGATATAATAGTTACTATGAGATATCTGGAATATTCTGTTATCCCATAGTAACTATTATATCCGGAATATTCTGTTATCTCATAGTAACTATTATAACAGAATATTCCGGATATAATAGTTACTATGGGATAACAGAATATTCCGGATATAACAGTTACTATGGGATAACAGAATATTTTGGATTATAATAGTTACTATGAGATAACAGAATATTCCGGATATAATAGTTACTATAGGATAACAGAATATTCGGATATAATAGTTACTATGGATAACAGAATATTCCGGATATAATAGTTACTATGGATAACAGAATATTCCGGATATAATAGTTACTATGAATAACAGAATATTCGGATATAATAGTTACTATGGGATAACAGAATATTCTGGATATAATAGTTACTATGGGATAACAGAATATTCCGGATATAATAGTTACTATGGGATAACAGAATATTCTGGATATAATAGTTACTATGGAATAACAGAATATTCCGGATATAATAGTTACTATGGGATACAGAATATTCCGGATATAATAGTTACTATGGGATACAGAATATTCCGGATATAATAGTTACTATGGGATACAGAATATCCTGGATATAATAGTTACTATGGGATAACAGAATATTCCGGTATATAATAGTTACTATGGGATAACAGAATATTCCGGATATAATAGTTACTATGGGATAACAGAATATTCCGGATATAATAGTTACTATGGGATAACAGAATATTCGGATATAATAGTTACTATGGGATAACAGAATATTCCGGATATAATAGTTACTATGGGATAACAGAATATTCCGGATATAATAGTTACTATGGGATAACAAGAATATTCCGGATATAATAGTTACTATGGGATAACAGAATATTCCGGATATAATAGTTACTATGAGATAACAGAATATTCCGGATATAATAGTTACTATGGATAACAGAATATTCCGGATATAATAGTTACTATGGGATAACAGAATATTCCGGATATAATAGTTACTATGGGATAACAGAATATTCCGGATATAATAGTTACTATGGGATAACAGAATATTCCGGATATAATAGTTACTATGGGATAACAGAATATTCTGGATATAATAGTTTGTGTATAGGTCAGTCTGGGCGATACGTTTTGTTTTTGTGACTGTGGCCCTCAGTGAATCCAGTGTCTGGTCACATTCGCGTTATCTCCTGGAGCAGTCAGGGTGTGGAGCGGTGGTAATTTCTCTGTGTATGTTTGTTTTCTCGGAGCCGCGTGTTCCAGTAATGTTATCAGACGGACGCATCTTATTACCAAGAAGCATCATCCCATCTTATCTGAGTCATACTTCCAGGTACCAACTGCTCCTGGAGCTTCCACCAGCGCATGGCTTCTAATTCCAGGCTACTGAGGGTGAATTAACCCTTTGTGTTATGTAAGCCCCCCCCCCCCCATGGCTGAACTTAAAGCTCCTTTGCTAATCATTCATGGGAAGTAATGCTGAGCGATGCCATGTGGTGTGCCAGTCTGCTCATTACAGTGTGCCAGTCTCTCCCTTACAGTGTGCCAGCCTGCTCATTACAGTGTGCCAGTCTCTCCCTTAGTGTGCCAGTCTCTCCCTTAGTGTGCCAGTCTGCTCATTACAGTGTGCCAGTCTGCTCCATTACAGCGTGCCAGTCTCTCCCTTACAGCGTGCCAGTCTGCTCATTACAGTGTGCCAGTCTCTCCCTTACAGCGTGCCAGTCTGCTCATTACAGTGTGCCAGTCTCTCCCTTAGTGTGCAGTCTTCTAGTGTGCCAGTCTGCTCATTACAGTGTGCCAGTCTACTCCCTTACAGTGTGCCAGTCTGCTCCCTTACAGTGTGCCAGTCTTGGGGTGCTCTGTCACAGGTTGCAGGTCTGTACAGTGAGATGGGGTGATGAAATTTGAGGGGGGGGGGTCACTAATATTACTCAATATTAATGTTTTTCTGGAATTTATGGAACATTGGGTGTAATTTCTCTGCTCGCCACATTTTATCTTCTGGTGCCCTGTGCCCCACTGAGCCTCAGGCTGGGCTCCTCACTGTGATTGGCTAATTACATGTAGGGGGCGGTCCTAGTGGGTATAAATACCAGCATGTCACACACACAAAGCAGCACAGACTCCAGCGCACACGGCAGGTAAGCACTCATTACATCCACACACAGGAGGCACAGGGGCAACCGGAGGGTTACTGCGTGTGTGTCTGTGTGTGTGTGTGTGTGTGTCTGTGTGTTGTGTGTGTCTGTGTGTGTGTGTGTGTGTGTCTGTGTGTGTGTGTGTGTGTCTGTGTGTGTGTGTGTGTGTGTGTGTCTGTGTGTGTGTGTGTGTGTCTGTGTGTCTGTGTCTGTGTGTGTGTCTGTGTGTGTGTCTGTGTGTGTGTGTCTGTCTATTTGTATCTGTGTGGGTCTGTGTGTGTCTGTGTGTGTGTCTGTGTGTGTCTGTGTGTGTGTGTGTGTCTGTGTGTGTGTGTCTGTCGATTTTGTATCTGTGCAAGATTTTATCTGTGTGCGTGCAAGCGAACCTCTCCCCCTGAATGAGCGGGACAGGAGTCCTAAACTAGGGGAATGCCCGGTCCTCTGGCCACAGGGAGTGTCTGTAACGCCCACCTGGTCCTGTATTAGGGAGTGTCTGTAACCCCCGCCTGGTCCTGTATTAGGGAGTGTCTGTAACCCCCACCTGGTCCTGTATTAGGGAGTGTCTGTAACCCCCACCTGGTCCTGTATTAGGGAGTGTCTGTAACCCCCACCTGGTCCTGTATTAGGGAGTGTCTGTAACCCCCACTGGTTCCTGTATTAGGGAGTGTCTGTAACCCCCACCTGGTCCTGTATTAGGGAGTGTCTGTAACCCCCACCTGGTCCTGTATTAGGGAGTGTCTGTAACCCCCACCTGGTCCTGTATTAGGGAGTGTCTGTAACCCCCACCTGGTCCTGTATTAGGGAGTGTCTGTAACCCCCACCTGGTCCTGTATTAGGGAGTGTTCTGTAACCCCCACCTGGTCCTGTATTAGGGAGTGTCTGTAACCCCCACCTGGTCCTGTATTAGGGAGTGTCTGTAACCCCACCTGGTCCTGTATTTAGGGGAGTGTCTGTAACCCCACCTGGTCCTGTATTAGGAGTGTCTGTAAAACCCCGCCTGGTCCTGTATTAGGGAGTGTCTGTTAAACCCCCACCTGGTCCTGTATTAGGGAGTGTCTGTAACCCCCACCTGGTCCTGTATTAGGGAGTGTCTGTAACCCCACCTGGTCCTGTATTAGTGGAAGTGTCTGTAACCCCCACCTGGTCCTGTATTAGGGAGTGTCCATCAATAGATGAATTAAAACATCATTTATATTTTATTCACAGTAATGGGACTAGTTTAACCACCTGGTTAATAATATATTACGCACACATAAAAATGTTTACATCAATTGTATTACAGGGAGCGCTTGTTAAGAACCATTATATTCACCCAAAACACCAAGTGAGTAAATGGGATCAAACTTTTTAAATACTCATCTCGTGCATCAAATGGAATTACCACGAACTTGTACTATGTCCTATAAAACAAAAAATAAAACCAATTGTGCAATATCAAATTAACGCTTTCAATGATGCTTATAGGAACTATGTGGTATACACTCACAAGTCTGGAGCATCAATTGGCTCGTAGTTGTCGCCTGTATGACTCTAGGGGGCTTCTCCCATCAATTGGCAGATACAGTGGCAAGAAAAGTATGTGAACCCTTTGGGATTAGTGGAGTTTTGCATGAATTGGTGATAAAATGTCTCTGATCTTCATCTAAGTCACAACAATTTGAAAAACACAGTCTGCTTAAAATAATACAACACAAACATTATATGTAAATACAGAAAAAATGGCGTCGCGCTCATACTCACTTATTGTTGGAGCGGCGGCAACTGCCAGGGGTAACAGCCAGTAAATGTATAAAACATAACAAGGAAGGAGAGTGTCATCTGCGCTCATTCCTATGTGTTCCATGTACAACCAAAAATGAGGTTTTGTTTGTTTCAATTACCTCATTTTTGTTGTACATGGAACACATAGGAATGAGCGCAGATGACACTCTCCTTCCTTGTTATGTTTTATACATTTACTGGGCTGTTACCCCTGGCAGTTGCCGCCGCTCCAACAATAAGTGAGTATGGGCGCGACGCCATTTTTTCTGTATTTATGTATATCATGCTTGTAACACCAGTCCGTCGTTTTGCAGCTGTTCCTCTTTCCATGTTTTTGTTAATGGGAAGTGCTTGGTGCGTGTATAAATAAAACCCACCATCTTTGTCTCTCCTTGCTGAAAAGCAGCTGGAGGGGCTTGGAGCTGCTCAGTAGAGCGGCCTTTTGGTTACAATTGTTAGGTACCCACTCTAAAGAGGTGCCTTGAAGTGGCGAGTGGGCTTACGTTGCAATGGCCATTGAAACAAACAAAACCTCATTTTTGTTGTACATCAAACATTATATGTTTTCATGTGTTTATTGAACAGAACATGTAAACATTCACAGTGCAGGGTGGGAAAAGTATGTGAACCTTTGGACTTAATAACTGGTCGACCCTCCTTTGGCAGCAATAACCTCAACCAAACGTTTCGGGTTTAACGAGTTTTCCAAATGTTCGGGTCCGAACCCGAACTCCATGCAAGTCAATGGGGTGAAAATTCGGTTTTTAGAGTGCCCTCCGAGAGGGCATATATGCTAGGTATTTGCCATAAAAGGTGTATGGGGGTCCGGGTAGTGCCCTGGGGGACAGGAAACAAGGACAAAAAAAATGTTTTTAAAAAGGGACAGTGAGTTTTCCATGAAATAAGGGTTAAAAATAAAAACGAAAAATTCCTTCAAATACCGTGCCTAGGAGGTCCCCATAACCTGCCCGTGAAGTGGCGGATTTCTAGGATGTATAGAAACCCTTAAAAACAAAAAAATTACGTTTTAAATGATGGTAAACAGTTTTCCTTTAATCTATCCATAAACAACTGCTTGGGGCGGCAGTCTGTATGAAAAGAGGAGACATTTTCGAACACGCAGAAAAAGTTTACTGATTTTTTTGGCGGTGAAAAGCTGGAGTATGGAAAATTCTAGACCAAATGGGAGAATTTTTCTGGTTTGGCTATTTTGACCTAGAATTTACACTTCTCCAGTTATTCTCCTGCTTTTCACCGCTCTCTGAATAACCCTGTCAGGGTTATTCAGAGAGCGGTGAAGAGCAGGAGAATGACTGGAGAAGTGAAAATTCTAGGTCAAAATAGCCAAACCAGAAAAATTCTCCCATTTAGGCTAGGGTCAGATTAGCAAATTTTTAACGTGCGTTTAGGCGCACTTAATCACGGCCGCACTAGCAGCAAATGATGGGCAATGACAGACAATATACGAAGTACGGTCGCACGAAAGTCCGGCTGCGCAACGCAAGTGGAAAATGAACGCATTTTTTCGACAACGCAGAACTGCTAGTACGGACGTACAGAGTGCGCTGCGTCCACTAGCGGCATGTGTGCGTGATTTGGAGACGTCGGACCCTGCTCATGTCCGGCCAACATAACGTCCAGACACCCAAAGTTTCCTGGTTTGGATCCGTAAAAAATCATGCACAAAAATGCGCATCGTATGACCGTTTAAGCGCTTTCCGTGAAAAAAACACCTCAATGCGATCGGACGCACTTTTTGAGGGTCGCTGTGAAAAAATGCGTTAGTCTGACCCTAGCCTTATCTCACTTTCCAAATCGGCTATTTGGTCCAGATTGTTCTCTTTTCCTTCCATTCTCCTGGTTTTCACCTTTCTCTGAACAACCCTGAGAGAATGGTGAAAGCCAGGAGAACTGGCAGGAGGAGAGAACAATCTAGACCAAATAGCCGATTTGGAAAGTGAGATAAATGGGAGAATTTTTCTGGTTTGGCTATTTTGAGCTAGAATTTTCACTTCTCCAGTTATTCTCCTGCTTTTCACCGCTCTCTGAATAACCCTGTGAATGTTTAATCCCGAGGTGAAAAATAACATTGCTTTAGATGTTAAAAGCAGGCAATGAGGAAATTTTCTATTTTTTCACACAGCAGTTAAATGCAGCATATTAGGAAGTTTTAGGAGGAAAATTACTCACTCAGAACAGAAGCAGACACCACACCTTCATTCTACATAAAATGTATCAAATTGATTAGACCAGACAAAAACATCTGTTGTTGTTTTGAGAAAAAAAGGTAATTTAAAAGGTGAAAATCGTTGCACCTAGACATTAGTTTTTAATTCAATATCTAATAAACCGTTGCTTATAATATTCTGCAGTAAAGAGTCTCTTTATTTCTAGATTTTTTAGTATTTTTTTTAAGCATTTTTTATACTTTTTTCAAAATTTCTTTTTTTTTTCCCCGAACTGAACACGTCAAAATGTTCGGAGTTCACGATCTACCCGAACAGGCTAAGTTCAAACCGTCCGAACCCGAACCGCTCATCCCTAATCAGTACGGAGCCACCAGATGTGAGGCTCCTGAACACATGAGTGCACCCTTCCTATTTTTCTCATGTACAGTATATGACAGGATTGCACCATATGTTGCTTTTCTCTTGAGGTATATTTCGTTCATTGATTATCTTTGGGACATCTATATGCCAATTGATGGGAGAAGCCCCCCATAGAGGCTTACAGGCGACAACTATGAGCCAACTGAGGCTCTGGACTTGTGAGTGTATACCAAATAGTTCCTATAGGCATCATTGAAAGCGCTACTTTGATATTGCGCTACAAATGTAACTACATGACCCACCATTGTGACCTGTTAAAAGAGCTAAACTGGCCGTCGCTGGAGTCTAAGCACACCCTTCACCTTTCCAACCTGGTGTTTAAGAGCTTTTCTGGGAAGCTGCCACCCTACCTGAATAGGCTGCTTCCCCCAGCAGTTCCCTCATCCTATAACCTCCGATCCAGGACCAGCACCTTACTTGCAATACCACAATACAAAAAGTGGCTTGGTCCTCATTTTCCTACAGAGCATCACAATTATGGGATAACCTGCCAGAAGGCACTTGTAAACATGTAACACAGTGTCTATATACAGAATGCACCTGTAAACATGTAACATAGTGACTATATACAGAATACACCTGTAAACATGTAACAGTGACTATATACAGAATGCACCTGTAAACATGTAACACAGTGACTATATACAGAATGCGCCTGTAAACATGTAACACAGTCACTATATACAGAATGCGCCTGTAAACATGTAACACAGTGACTATACACAGAATGCACCTGTAAACATGTATTAGTGACTATATACAGAATGCACCTGTAAACATGTAACATAATGACTATATACAGAATGCGCCTGTAAACATGTAACACAGTGACTATATACAGAATGCGCCTGTAAACATGTAACACAGTGACTATATACAGAATGCACCTGTAAACATGTAACACAGTGACTATATACAGAATGCGCCTGTAAACTTGTAACATAATGACTATATACAGAATGCACCTGTAAACATGTAACACAGTGACTATATACAGAATGCGCCTGTAAACATGTAACACAGTGACTATATACAGAATGCGCCTGTAAACTTGTAACATAATGACTATATACAGAATGCACCTGTAAACATGTAACATAGTGACTATATACAGAATGCGCCTGTAAACTTGTAACATAATGACTATATACAGAATGCGCCTGTAAACTTGTAACATAATGACTATATACAGAATGCACCTGTAAACATGTAACACAGTGACTATATACAGAATGCGCCTGTAAACATGTAACACAGTGACTATATACAGAATGCACCTGTAAACATGTAACACAGTCACTATATACAGAATGCGCCTGTAAACTTGTAACATAATGACTATATACAGAATGCACCTGTAAACATGTAACATAGTGACTATATACAGAATGCGCCTGTAAACTTGTAACATAATGACTATATACAGAATGCGCCTGTAAACATGTAACACAGTGACTATATACAGAATGCGCCTGTAAACTTGTAACATAATGACTATATTACTTACATATTTATTTTCTGTTAATTTGCATTTTGATTTTAATATCTTGCATTGTATTACTTTGTATTTCTGTAACTGTAACACTTCAATGTTCTTGAATCCAGGACAAACTTGAAAACGAGAGAAATCTCAATGTATCCTTCCTGGTAAAATCCTTTATAAATAAATAAATTGCACAATTGGTTTTATTTTTTGTTTTATAGGACATAGTACAAGTTCGTGGTAATTCCATTTGATGCACGAGATGAGTATTTAAAAAGTTTGATCCCATTTACTCACTTGGTGTTTTGCGTGAATATAATGGTTCTTAACAAGCGCTCCCTGTAATACAATTGATGTAAACATTTTTTCTTTGTGTCTGATTTACAACAGGTGAGCTGCGTGTCTATTCATTAACATAATATAACATCTAGCGCCGATTTGGTTTCATCTATAAACCCCTAGAGGGTAACAACCATTAATAATATATTATATTCTATTTAATACTGGATGTTTTGTCACAAGACTAGTTTAGACAGTTAGGATTTCCTGAGTACGTTATTATAAACACTCTGACTCCAGTTTTAATTGAATGTGACCTACAGTATCATAAATATATCAGGGCATTTACTTTACTCCTGAAAAATAAGAATTGGGACCACATAACAAGAATATACAATACGAAATAATATATACACAATACAAAGTAATCATCAATTACAACAAAAATTCAGTTATCTGGCGTAGAATATCGTTACGTGAACAGCACCGTGATGATTCTTAAGATTAGAAAGATGCAATGTTCAGTGGTCTTTCTTCTTTCATATTATTTTAAGATGTAATACAACTCCTTTTGTTAGAATGTTTTATTGCCCGGCGTCTGATAACTCTCTTATTGATCTTGGTATCCAGTAAAGGAAAGTTAAAATTTCAATGTGAAACATTGATGTGTGTGTTTGAGTTAATTTCCTTCAATTTCAATAGCTATATTGATATTAGTATCAAATTAATGATGTCTTCCATCTAGCTTGATCTCAACATCAGCTGCAATGTGCGTTGACATGCGTTACTCGGGCAACTTTTACCTGAAATAAAGAGACTTAATAAGCTGTCAGGGTTTAAAACTTACATGGTCATGGCAGTAAAGAAAAACATGGATTTAAACTTGTAACGTTCAGGATTAGCGTGTCCATAGTGCGCCAATATCTCTGAAAATGACATACTATAGTCAAAGGAGAAACTAGACAAGCAGGATAAAACAAAAAGGAAAACATAAGGGGTTATTCAGAGAGCACCGAAATGTCGCTGATATTTCAGTGCTCTCTCGTTCCTCATGCTTCCCTGCACTTCAGGGAATCAAAGTTCCCTACCTTGCAGTGAATTCAGCATTCACCGCAGGGTCCCTGGAGTGCACGGAAAACCCGCCGCAATCCTGCCAAAAACTCACCAAAAACCCGCCGGAACTGCCAGAAAAACCACAGACCAGCCGCCAAAAAAGCCGACAAGCCGACGAACAGGGGAAAAAAAAAAAAGAAAACAGTACACTTGAAAGTTTCGAAATTGAAATGCTGAACTACTGAACGAAAATGTCTGGAATTTACATATATGGGGGATTTTACTGCCGTCGAACAGGCACTGTACACATAGGCAATTTGGCAAAATTTGGCGAACTGCCTGCTCTCTGAATAGCTGAATTGTCCCGAATTGTCACCGTACGCTGAATTTCAGTGTCCGGTTACATTTCGGCAGCATTTTGGACCTCTCTGAATAACCCCTATAGGTGTGACAGATCTCAGTACCCCAACAGGGTCACATCTGCCAATGTCGCTTCCTTGCAGGACCCCCCCTCCCAGGTTCTCCCCAGCCAGACGCGCGTGCCTTCCTCCAGTTCTCAGACGAAGCTCAAAGACCGGGACACATACAGGGTTATTCAGAGAACGGTGAAAAGCAGGACAATGGAGAATTCTAGGTCAAAATAGCCAAACCAGAAAAATTCTCCCTTTCATCTCACTTTCCAAATCGGCTATTTTGACCGAGAATTTTCCATTCTCCAGTCATTCTCCTGTTTTTCACCGCTCTCTGAATAACCCTGATAGAGAATGAAAAAACAATAAGGTGGAAAAAATGGCGCAGATAATGTGTAGATGGTCGGTCTTGGGTAGCAGCAAGGGCACAAACGCACACTCCCAAGTGCGAATAGTCAATGGATAAAATAATGGGTAGAGTCCTCGCGCTTACGCCAAGTGTCCAGTGAGTAATACTTCAAGATAATCTAGAAAACATAATAGGAGACATACATTGCGCAGTACATCCTTATGACACCTGGTTTCCAGAGAGAAAGTATTCAACTCACTTTTTTCTGAGCCCCATAAAGTCGGCTCTGGACTATATAGGCATAAATCTGTGGATATGATCTCACCAGCCCGTCCTACCAGCAACCATCCGTGGTGATAACCTGGTCCATAGATGAAATATTGGATCCCCGGGATATGTCACAGACGAAAAGTCGGCAGGATAAAATGAAGTAAAATTTATTGCAGCACTAACGCATTTCGACCTAATTGGTCTTTATCAAAGTGCAGAAAAATATACATATTTTTCTGCACTTTGATAAAGACCAATTAGGTCGAAACGCGTTAGTGCTGCAATAAATTTTACTTCATTTTATCCTGCCGACTTTTCGTCTGTGACATATCCCGGGGATCCAATATTTCATCTATGGACCAGGTTATCACCACGGATGGTTGCTGGTAGGACGGGCTGGTGAGATCATATCCACAGATATATGCCTATATAGTCCAGAGCCGACTTTATGGGGCTCAGAAAAAAGGGAGTTGAATACTTTCTCTCTGGAAACCAGGTGTCATAAGGATATACTGCGCAATATATGTCTCCTATTATGTTTTCTAGATTATCTTGAAGTATTACTCACTGGACACTTGGCGTAAGCGCGAGGACTCTACCCATTATTTTAACCCTGATAGAGAGCCCGTTAGCATCTCCCAGAAAAAGGACAAGGCTGTAGATCTGGGTCAGAGTGGAACAGAGACTGAAAACCTTTGTTGAAAATATATTAGAGATGTGCAATTTGTTTCCTTCCGAATCAAAATTCAGAAGAAAAAAAATCACCATTTTCGTATTTCAGGAGCATTTCCGAAAATGAAATATCGGCTGTCTGAAATTTCGAATCGATATAACCACACAAATTAAATTGATTCGGGAGGGATCCGAAATGAAAGAAAAAAAAAAACAGAACGAAAATGATACGAAATGCTGAAAAAAAACGGAACAAAACGATCAAAAACTAATAAAATTCAGAGCGAAATGATCTGAAACAAAAAAAAAAAAAAAGAGCAAAATGATTTAAAACTAAAAAAACTAAACCACATGATCTGAAATGGGAAAGAACAGAATGAGATTATCTAAGGCTGGGGTCAGACGAACGCGCGTTTACCCGCACTTTATGACGGCCGTGGTAGCAGTAAATGACATCCAACGCAGGCCCACACACGAAGTACGGCCGCACGAAAGTTTGGCCACGCAACACAAGCGGCAAATAAATGCATTTTTGCAAGAACAAACCGCTAGTACTGACGTACAGAGTGCGCTGCGTCCGCATAGCAGCGTGTGTGCGTGATTAGGAGACATCAGATGCTGCTCATGTCCGGCCAACATAACGTCCAGACACCCAAAGTTTCCTGGTTTGGATCCGTATGAAATCACGGCCGACATTGTGCATCATATGACCGCTATCACGTCTTCCGTGAAAAAATGCGTTCGGACGCATCAACACACTTTGACAGTAGACGTGAAAAATGCGTTCGTCTGACCCTAGCCTTAAACGGAACCAAAAGATTGACTATTTTGACCTAGAGTTTTCACTTCTCCAAAAGTTCTCCAGAGTTTCACCTCCCTTTGAATAGACCTGGACAGTATCATACTATGATGTTTCACTTACAGGACTAAGGCTCGCTCGGAGCTGTCCATTGTTCTTCTGACACAATGTATCTTACTTAGATAAAGCACATAATACAGAGAGCAATGTGCAGAGCACCATATTAATTTATTTATTTATTTATAAAGGATTTTACCATGAAGGATACATTGAGATTTCGCTCGTTTTCAAGTATGTCCTGGGTTCAAGTACATTGAAGTGTTGCAGTTACAGAAATACAAAGTAATACAATGTAAGATATTAACAACACAAATATACAGATTAACAGAAAATAAATATGTAGGAAATATAGTCACTAGGTTACATGTTTACAGGTGCATTCTGTATTGAGGTATGTTAATAGGGAAATTTTGAGTGACTTAAGACTGGTGGAAGATTTGATGGTGTCTGGGAGGTTATTCCATAATTGTGGTGCTCTGTAGGAAAAATGAGGACCGAGCCACTGTCTTTTTGTAGTGTGGTATTGCAAGTAAGGTGCTGGTCCTGGATCGGAGGTTATAGGATGAGGGAGCTGCTGGGGGAAGCAGTCTATTCAGGTAGGGTGGCAGCTTCCCAGAGATGCTCTTAAACACCAGGCTGGAAAGGTGAAGGGTGTGTCTGGATTCTAGCGATGGCCAGTTTAGCTGTTTTAACATGTCACAATGGTGGGTCATGTAGTTACATTGTAGCGCAAAGCGGCAGAATGAGTTATACAGTGTAGTAAGTTTATGAAGGTGTGTTTGCGGGGCGGCTGCATACACTACATCTCCGTAATCAATAGCCGGCATAAGCATTTGCTGTACAATCTGCTTTCTTACCGCGGGACTCAGGCAGGATTTGTTTCTGTACAGGGCACCTAGTTTGGGGTAAAGTTTAGATGAGAGTTTTTCGATGTGGGGGCCAAAGGATAGATTAGGGTCCAACCACATACCTAGATATTTGAGAGAAGTGACTGTGGTCAGCGTGCCATTTGACTTTGTCCCAACACATAGATGGGGATTTTGCAATTTGTGTAGTTTAGGTGCTATTCCATAGAGCATCGTTACAGTTTTGTCAGTATTTTAAAAAAGTTTGTTGTTTTTGATCCACTTTTCTACCTCTGAATTGTTCTTGCAGCACGGCCTCCAGCTGCGGGAGATTTGGTTTGCTGGTATAGATCACAGTGTCGTCTGCTTACATATGTACAGTTGAGGCTTTGCAGACGTTGGGCAGATCATTTATGAATATAGTGAATAGCAGGGGGCCTAGTATTGAGCCTTGGGGTACACCGCAAGTGACTGGGAGCGGGAGGGAGCAGCTGCCAGAAATTGACACATATTGTGATCGGTCGGATACATATGATTGAAACCAGGTTAGCGTGCGATCACCAGTGCCAGAGTTTTTAAGTTTTTCTAACAAGATGCCATGGTCTACCGTGTCAAAGGCCTTGGCAAAATCAAGGAAGATGGCTCCAGTTAGGTTTCCTTGTTCCATCCCAGCTTGGATATCATTGCAGACTTTTAAAAGGGCGGTTGTGGTTGAGTGATTTGGGCGAAAGCCTGATTGATCCGGGGTTAAGTAGTTCCAATATTGATAATCACGTAATTGTGTGTAGACACATTTTTCCAAGACTTTTGACATTACAGGGAGCAACGATATTGGACGGTAGTTGGATACCAAAGTACTGTCACCACTTTTTTATGGATAGGTACCACTCTTGCAGTCTTCCAGAGCTTGGGTATGTAACCAGTTGCCAGTGACTCATTTATTAGGGTTGCGACTGGATTTGCAATTGCTGGCGCACTGATTTTCAGCAGCATTGCTGGTATTTGATCAGGTCCAGACTGGTATTTCATTTTTTGCTTACGGAGAAGTTTAGTAACGACACTGACAGGCACTGGTCTAAAACTGAATTCCTGTCTGATACAGGGACTTTGCACAGTTGGGGGGCCTGACCTGCATGAGGCCTCTCTGATTGCATGTCATTTCCTAGCTTGGCAATCAAAGTGGTGGCACATCCAACAAAATAATCATTAAAGGCATTTGCTACATCTAGTGGGTGTTGCAGGGTCTGGTTGTTTACTTTGACAGCAGCTGGCTGGGAGTGGACTGGGGGTGCTTGTATGTTACTTATGGTTCTCCAAAAGTTTCTAGGGTTTGAGATGTTATTGTTTAGATTTTCATTGAAGTAATGGGCTGTGGCCATTTTTGTTTGTTTTGTGCATTCATTCCGACATTTTCGGTATTCGTAGTGATCGTTCATGGAACCAGTACTCTTGAAATTTGACCACCGTGAATCTCTAAGCTGGTACATTAGAGTAAGATCAGCTGTAACCCAGGGGAGATGAGTCCCTTTTACTCGCACTTTACGCAGCGGGGCATGGGAATTCCAGACTTGCAGGAGCTCAGACTGAAAGTATTCAACTGCACAGTCTAGGTCTGGGATTAGGTTTAGCCTGTACCAGGGGAGCTGTTTGAGATCATTTAGGAAGGATTCAAGAATAAATTTCTTGAAAGACCTGGTGGTTATTACCTTTGGGGTAGATTTCAAGACCTTAATTTTGCGCACGCAGTACACTAGACAATGGTCACTAAAGCTATTAGCAAGAACGCCTGACTCCTGTATTCTATCAGGAGATTAGGAGAGAATCCAGTCCAACAAGGTACGGTTGGGGCTTTTCATATTAATACGAGTGGGGGAGGAGATTAATTGAGTTAGCTGCAAAGTTTTAAACAGCGAGCAGTGTTTATTGTTTTTAGGATTTAGCCAATCTGTATTAAAATCTCCAAGGACCAGCAGTTCACTTTTTTGGTTTTGGGCAAGTAGGTTATTAAGGATTTGAGATATGTCAGAGAGGGAGTGCACTGGAGAGCTCGGTGGGCGATAGAAACCAGCAACAATGATTGATTTACTGAATGGGATCTCAATTATACCAGAGAAGAAATCAAAGGTGACAGGAGAGCTAGAAGTCTGTAAGGGGGTGAACTTTATGGAGTCAACATAAATAACAATTCCCCCTCCTCTCTTTGCTCTGTCTTTTCTAAAACATGAATACCCCTGTATTGATATGGCAGAGTCTCGTACTTTTGGGGTTAACCATGACTCTGAGCACAATGATTTTGGGTTTGTAATAGCAACACCAAGCCTGAAGCTCATCCAATTTAGGGAGTAAACTTCGGATGTTACAGTGCACAAATGAGAGGCCTTTTTTAGTGGAGAGACTAAAGGTTGTGTCACCTATAGGACCAGGGTTAGTTTCCACATCGTTTGCCAGGGAAAGTAGCAGAATAAATAGGAATTTGGACAGTGTTTTCTTTTGATAATGTGGTTGCAGAGTTTTAAATCTTTGTGTGGGGGTAGGAGGGCTGGATTTTAACACTCTCCACCAGCACTCAGCTGATAGGTTAAAAGAACTGAGCAGGCTGTGGTGTATTGGCACTGGTTTTCCATCCTGGGGCAATTGGAAAGGTGTATAGAAGCAGAGAGTAGCTTTAGAGAGAAGGGATGATAAAGAAAAGAGAAGCAATAGTGGGATAAACATTATAGTGAAAGGTGTTGGAGGTGAGTAAACAGGAAATAGAGAGGTACCAGAGTAAATGGTGTAGGTTGCTGCGATATCACATGATCAATTAGTTGGGTATATATCAAATGAAAACCTTGGGGTGGGTGGGCGGGAGCAAAGTCCAGCTGGATGAGGGTACTGAGTTGTTCTGTGCAAGGGCCTGGTGCAAACACTGAGTGAGGTTGGGGTGTGTGCTTCATATGCAGAGCAGAGTGGAGAGTGCATTGTACAGAACAGAGCACTTTTTGCAGAGCGCAACATACAGATTGTATACTGCTTCTGCACACTGTACTGAGTGCAGAGAGCACAGTAAGCAGAGCTTAGCACAACACAGTATAAAGAGCAATAAGAAAAACAGGTTATATTGACAGAAACGTGCTGAGCACCTTATACAGTGAGCAATATGCAGAGCATAGTATACACAGAGCACAATATACAAAGACCATTATGCAGAGCACTGTATACAGAACACATTTTATACAGGGAGCATACCGTATTTTTCGCTCCATAAGAAGCACTTTTTCCCCCCAAAAAAGTGGGGGGAAAAGTGTGTGCGTCTTATGGAGCGAATACTGCAAAGTGCGTGTTGCAGTGTTCGGCTCCCTGGGAGCGTCCGAAGCTATGGAGCTTCGCGCTCGCCTGGGGAAACCACGTCACCAGCCGAGTTCTCGCGAGATCGCAGCTGGTCACGTGGCTCGCCCAGGCGAGCACCCAAGCTCCATGCTGCTGGACGCTCAGAGGGAGCCGAACACGCAGCGGCAGGAGGTGAGCTGGGGCCTGGGGGCAGTATATCCATGAGAGGAGCTGGGGGCAGTATATCCATGAGAGGAGCTGGGGGCAGTATATCCATGAGAGGAGCTGGGAGCAGTATATCCATGAGAGGAGCTGGGGGCAGTATATCCATGAGAGGAGCTGGGGGCAGTATATCCATGAGAGGAGCTGGGGGCAGTATATCCATGAGAGGAGCTGGGGGCAGTATATCCATGAGAGGAGCTGGGGGCAGTATATCCATGAGAGGAGCTGGGGGCAGTATATCCATGAGAGGAGCTGGGGGCAGTATATCCATGAGAGGAGCTGGGGGCAGTATATCCATGAGAGGAGCTGGGGCAGTATATCCATGAGGTGCAAAGAAAAAAACACACACTGAATCACTTAACTTATTAATGAAGTTAGGATCTTCCCTCTGCGGCTCCCGGTAACCCGTAAACTGTATACAATAAGAAGAAGGTAGAGGGTGATCCTACAACGAATTAAAATCACTTTGTGTTCATTTAACATGCACCTCTTAGTATTTGAATCAATTCACGCACATCAAAAAACAAGATGGTTATCACCGTTCCATGGGGTGCCTGGGACCTGGTATGATTTCCTCCACAGCCGGTGCACTTCAGGAACAATCAGCCAAGACCAAAGTTTCTCCAGTCAAAGGATTTTATTAATAAAAATAAAGATAAGACTGCTCACGCTCGACGCGTTTCGTCAAAAGACTCCATCAGGAGCAATATGTGCAGTCATAAGTACATGGTTAAAAAATAAAAGTATACACTTTTATTTTTTAACCATGTACTTATGACTGCACATATTGCTCCTGATGAAGTCTTTTGATGAAACGCGTCGAGCGTGAGCAGTCTTATCTTTATTAATAAAATCCTTTGACTGGAGAAACTTTGGTCTTGGTTGATTGTTCCTGAAGTGCACCGGCTGTGGAGGAAATCATACCCCATGACCCCAGCTGCTGGGGCATATCCATTATTACACTATTTGATTCAGAATATTTTTTTTCCTGTTTTCCTCCTCTAAAAACTAGGTGCGTCTTATGGAGCGAAAAATACAGTAATTTGTCCAGGGACGGTCTCCTCAATCCTGGGACTGTCTCCAGAAATCGAGGATGAATGGTCACCCTACAAATAACCTTATTAGGATCCCTAAGCACTTTGTAGATTTAAAACTGTAATAGCAGTGAGCAGGGCTGGACCCCCATGCCCACCAAAACATGTTAATGCGTATCACAGAATGGCACAAAAATAAAACTCACAGTAATGTGCAGTATGTATGAGCGTATCACAGAGCTCCACAGCCATAAAATTTACAGTAATGCGCAGTATGTATGAGCGTATAACAGAATCCACAGCAATAGAATTAAAAAATAATGATGGATTATTAAAATAAATTTTATTTTAATATGAATTATATATTCATGTAAATGTAATTTGAACAATTAAAATAAATATGCATTAAAATATACTTACTTTAAATCAATATTCTATTTTAAATTATTTTATAAAAAATAAATATTAAAATATATTTTGCTAAAATGTAATTCGGGTACACTTCTAAGAAGGGACTCAGAACTGTGACATATAGGGTTATTCAGAGAGAGGTGAAAACCTTGAGAATTGCCAGGGGAATGAACAATCTAGACCAAATAGCCAATTTGGAAAGTGAGATAAATGGGAGACTTTTTCTGGATTGACTATTTTGACCTCGAATTTTCCCTTCTCCAGTCATTCAAGGTTTTCACCTGAATAACCCTGATAGTGTTGGATTAAGGAGGTACACAGAGCTCTGAAAAGTAATCCCTGTTCAACCCCAGCCATGTAACAGGCAGACGAGTCCAGAGAGAGATTGTCCAGCTCAGGAGCTGCTGGATTTACAGTATATGAATAGAAAAAGGGTACACGTTTTCTAAATTAGAAGCCAAGCTAGACTCTGTCCCTGGACATGTCTCCCTGCTACATGGCAATGGATGATTAGCAAATACTTTCCTGAGCTCCGTGCAGACTCCTGTGATAATTAACTCCTTGAGTGCTCCTATAGAGAAAGCACAGCACTGCCACACTGAGCTCTGGCTTAATAGGCTATAGAAAGGGAGATCAGAGGATCTGTCAGATTTACGGCTCCCTGCATGTCTGGCTGTGGGTCTGGCCACCACACTGCTCTCAAGAGTCGCGTCAGCACCCAGGTATAAGACATAACGGTGGGATTCACCCTCACTTGGCATGTTTAGTCAATACCTTAGGTATTTTCACGTTTTGGGGATGGCTCCTGGTCACAGCACACAGCACAGGAGAGGTTTGTAGCAACATGTGGTGCTACGCTGCTGCTGGCTTCAAACTCTGAAGCCCCAGTCACTGGAAGGAGAAGCTGTAAGTAAAATGTGGAGCGGAATCCTCACAGTCTCTGTGGATTCCGCTCCTTTACACACAATAAAGCCTCAGCCAGCTCCTGAAGCCATGTGTGGGTGTCCAAGGAAGCCCCCCAAACCCACCCCTGCAATGCAGAAATCTTTCAGACCTTTGAAACAAGTGCTGACATTCCACACTAGTGTTATCCAGTCCTGGTTATACTAAGTGCTGTACTAAGTTTAAAAAAAAAAGCATCCCCAGGCTCAGCCGGCCCACTGACCCATCGGCCCCTCTGGATTCTCCCGTGCTCCCGATGGCCAGTACATGCCTGGCAGTGAGCGAGGCAGAGACTGGAGACTATCATTCACTTATTACCATAAGAAAAACTGGCTCCTAATTTTTTAGCTGCCTCCTAGATTCAAAGCAAATTAGTTAAGCCCTGATCTAATACCACACGGAAGGCACTTTCCCTGATAGGAAATAAATTATAGAGAAGTAGGAGGCAAGAGAGAGAGTTTGGAGGCAACAGACCTAGAGTTCTGGGAACACCGTACCCTGGTAAGAAGAGCATAAATTAGACTCAACTTATCTGAGCACGTGATCCCACTTGCTGACACCAGCTGTTAGGGTCCTGTAACGTTCTAGGTCCCTGGCGCCCCCTCTGGCTTACGTGAACTTTGCATGATGTTCTGGACCTTTGTTTCCTCCTTGGATTTTCCAGTCCTGGAAACTCATCTGGACTCATTTTGTTCATAATGATCTCTGTATATAAGGAGGCATCGACTGAAGAAGGGCGCTGCCTCATTTTGATCTGTATCCTCATTGTGATTTGGATCCTGATTCTGCCTCTGGTTTCACATCTTATGCATTCAATTTTATGTCTGTCTTGCTTAGGTGCTATTTTGCTTTTGGATATCCTGTCTGTTTTTAGGTTACGTCTGTGTCGGGTATAGTCTTGCTACATCCCTGCTTCGTTCTGTTTATTTCTCAGTTCGTTATTTCTATTTTGTGTTTATAGGGTTTTGTCATTCTTTGTATATTTAGTTCAGGTCAGTCTGCCTTCTTGCTTTTTGTTTATAGCCCTGTATCTTGCATTGCTTTTGTATCTTAGTATTTTTGCTTATTTCTCTGTTTTACTAATAGTTCTCAGGTCTTTATGTTCATGTGTATTTGGTTCTGGATCCTTGCTGTTTATTTAGTCTGTTTTATAATAAATTCCTTGTTTTACTGTTATACATGTCCCGGTTCATGTCTGATCACTGCACATTAAGCTCACATCCTTTCTGCACCATGTCAGGCCTGGTCCACCGTAACAGGTCCCTCTCCTTTGTTGGGGCTCTCCGTGTAATCCTGATCTTGATTATGGGTCTCTCTGGTCTCTGCTGGATGATCCCTCATGCAGAGCCATTGATGAGCGTAATCATGAAATGAATAAAACAGCAAGCTTCTATGGGCTTTTCATTCAAAGTCTATCAAGAACCGATGTCAGGATCACCACGCTCTGGCCCCTGTCACTCACGCTACCCTGCACCATGAACAATGCACGTTCCTGAAACCTTCTGTATGTTCCCGGCATCCTAACCCTAGTTCCTCACCTGACCACACCTTCCCCTGATTTTCCCTGTATATCAGTAAGCTACGCCCTCCAGACTTGACTTCCACATTGAAGTTAGTGACTGCATTCCTGTTTCAACTGAGCTCCCTGATACCTCTCGCCATTCGATTGATTTCGCTGCCAAAGACTCCAGGACCTTCTGTTATTTATCTGGACTTTCATTGCCTTCACAAACCGGTACCCTCCATCCTGCTCCCCCTCTGCCCCCCATCTAAGACTCCCCGTGTACCAGACCCCTTGCTGAACCCTGACGATTCTTTTGCCTATACCTCGCCTGTTTCCATGCTACAGTGTTTGTTTCCAATAAACACTCTTGGTTATTCAGAATCTGCCTCCATCACTGCATCCTGGGCTCACAACCTCAACCTGCTACACCACCCGCAGTCTACACGTGACAGAATGTGGAAGTCAAGACCCTGTGAGCCCGCAGTGATCCATTCTTTGGTGGAGAGCTTGGCAGGTGCCTTTCTAAAGACCCAGCAGTATCTGGACTCTCTGCTTGATTACACGCAGCAAAACACAAGGGGCACCTCATCTAAGGTGCACTTTCCTGCTACAGAGGGAGCCAGAGGACCGCTGACCCCAGAAGAAAAGGCAAGGAGGAGGGCGCTAGACCTCTGCTTCTACTGCGGGGGCCCTTGCATCGAATCGATCGGCCTGCCCCATGCGCCCACCTAAGCCAGGTACAAAATGTTTCCATGCTCCTGTAAAGCCTATTTGTACCAAGCCTGCACCTGTCAAAACCACAAGGTTGATGGTTAAACCAGTGCCCACCCAGCCAAAAATAACTGCACCCACTAACAAGCCATAAAGCCTTCGTTGGGGAAGTCGGTGCCTGCCCTGCAGAAAAAGACTTCATCCGCTATCAAGCAAAAAAGGCAAGCACCCAAAGAAAAACCCCTATCTCCGCCTACTCCCAGAAGAAGCCTGGTAATCAAGCCTCCTGCACCTAAGCGTGCCCCTGCTTCCAGGAAACCTGAGCAAGAGCTATCAGATTCTCTGCACGCAGAGACCAGGTTACCCAGGAGGCTTCTTCTGAGGGTCAGACCAGGAAACCCCTATGGAGTGCACTGAACAGAGTCGGACCCTGAAATGCCCATGGAGCAGGAATCCATAGACGCCGAGCCAGCCGTACCAATGGATATCGAGCCTAGCCAAACCATCATGGTTGGTGTTGCCAGAACCCCAGAACCCAGCCCGCTACCTCCATGCTGTACATATGCCTCAATGGGACTGTCGTTCGTAAAGAGGACCTGGAGGTCTTCGAACTGGCCCTGAGACTTCGGGAAGCCGCTCCTCTTGGGCACACAGTGCCACCTTCACCACGTCCTTCTGATGAATCGGAGTCAGAAGAGGAAGACCGATGCTGGTTTGGACCTGCCCAGACAGACTGCACGCCACACCCAGGGACCCCCAGGTCAGCATAAGGGGTATATTGGTGTCGCAGGATCTGTCTGTCGCCCGGCTGGAATGATTCACCGTTACCGCTGTACCCCGCTATTTACTGGAGACAGACTACAATCCCTTCAGTGCTCCTCTGGTGAATCAGACCTTGAAGGGGAATCAAGCGGAGAATTGCCCCTCCATAAGCCCGGCTACCTATCTGTGCCATGCAGTGGCCAACTTCAGAACTCCAGCTACTAAGACCATCTCGAGTGCACCATGCCAGAGATCTGCCTTCATTGGTGCCCTCTTCTCCATGACACCCACCGTTCGGTTGTCTGTGAAACCAAAACCCCAAGAGCTGGAGACGCACCCATGCCTCCTGGAATTGGAGGTTGAACAAAAGTCAAAAGTTACTGCCCTGCATCCCGCAGGATCTACAGAACTCGCTGACCTGCAACCCGCAGGAGTCCAAGAGCCGTGCTGTACCGAAGTCCAGGCTCAGACTGCTGCCCTGCACATCGCAGATTCTCCAGCCGCTGCTGCCCTGCACATCGCAGATTCTCCAGCCGCTGCTGCCCTGCACATCGCAGATTCTCCAGCCGCTGCTGCCCTGCACATCGCAGATTCTCCAGCCGCTGCTGCCCTGCACATCGCAGATTCTCCAGCCGCTGCTGCCCTGCACATCGCAGATTCTCCAGCCGCTGCTGCCCTGCACATCGCAGATTCTCCAGCCGCTGCTGCCCTGCACATCGCAGATTTCCAGCCGCTGCTGCCCTGCACATCGCAGATTCTCCAGCCGCTGCTGCCCTGCACATCGCAGATTCTCCAGCCGCTGCTGCCCTGCACATCGCAGATTCTCCAGCCGCTGCTGCCACTGCAGATCTCCAGCCGATTCACCCAGCCGCTGCTGCCCTGCATCCAGCAGGTCTCCTGAGGTCGCTGCCAAGCATCCAGCAGGATCTCCTGAGGTCGCTGCCAAGCATCCAGCAGGATCTCCTGAGGTCGCTGCCAAGCATCCAGCAGGATCTCCTGAGGTCGCTGCCAAGCATCCAGCAGGATCTCCTGAGGTCGCTGCCAAGCATCCAGCAGGATCTCCTGAGGTCGCTGCCAAGCATCCAGCAGGGTCTCCTGAGGTCGCTGCCAAGCATCCAGCAGGACCTCCTGAGGTCGCTGCCAAACATCCAACAGGATCTCGAGAGGTCGCTGCCCAGCATCCAGCAGGATCTCCTGAGGTCGCTGCCCAGCATCCAGCGGGATCTCCTGAGGTCGCTGCCCAGCATCCAGCGGGATCTCCTGAGGTCGCTGCCCAGCATCCAGCGGGATCTCCTGAGAGTCGCTGCCAGCATCCAGCGGATCTCCTGAGGTCGCTGCCCAGCATCCAGCGGGATCTCCTGAGGTCGCTGCCCAGCATCCAGCGGGATCTCCTGAGGTCGCTGCCCAGCATCCAGCGGGATCTCCTGAGGTCGCTGCCCAGCATCCAGCGGGATCTCCTGAGGTCGCTGCCCAGCATCCAGCGGGATCTCCTGAGGTCGCTGCCCAGCACCCAGCGGGATCTCCTGAGGTCGCTGCCCAGCACCCAGCGGGATCTCCTGAGGTCGCTGCCCAGCATCCAGCAGGATCTCCTGAGGTCGCTGCCCAGCATCCAGCAGGATCTCCTGAGGTGTCGTCGCCACGGGGCCGTCGACGTCGCCGTAAGGCCAAGTCACTCATCGCCGCCGCAGAACCTTGCAGTGCCAAGGAGGTCGCCGCCGCAGAGCTGTGCAGTGCCAAGGAGGTCGCCAAGGGCGCTGCCCCACCGCTCCTCGCCAAGGGCGCTGCCCCTCCGCACCTCGCCAAGGGCGCTGCCCCACCGTGCCCAGTCTATGTTCAGACGGCATTTTCTGTTATGGCGATTGACCCTGCTGAACACCGGACGCCAAGAAAAACCCCACTTTTTTCCTTGACCACAGATGGGAAGATTGTGAGAACCGTGGATCTTCCAGCCCACGAGCGGGCTTTAGCCGTCCGGGGGTCGGCTCTTAAGGGGGGTGTTAATGTCAGGATCACCACGCTCTGGCCCCTGTCACTCACGCTACCCTGCACACATGAAACAATGCACGTTCCTGAAACCTTCTGTATGTTCCCGGCATCCTAACCCTAGTTCCTCACCTGACCACACCTTCCCCTGATTTTCCCTGTATATCAGTAAGCTACGCCCTCCAGACTTGACTTCCACATTGAAGTTAGTGACTGTATTCCTGTTTCAACTGAGCTCCCTGATACCTCTCGCCATTCGATTGATTTCGCTGCCAAAGACTCCAAGGACCTTCTGTTATTTATCTGGACTTTCATTGCCTTCACAAACCGGTACCCTCCATCCTGCTCCCCCTCTGCCCCCCATCTAAGACTCCCCGTGTACCAGACCCCTTGCTGAACCCTGACGATTCTTTTGCCTATACCTCGCCTGTTTCCATGCTACAGTGTTTGTTTCCAATAAACACTCTTGGTTATTCAGAATCTGCCTCCATCACTGCATCCTGGGCTCACAACCTCAACCTGCTACACCACCCGCAGTCTACACGTGACAACCGAACAGTATTTATATTATTCTTTATAAGGAAAAATGGAGGAGGTGATGTCATAATCAGAGATTGCCACGCGGTCAAAGATGACATATACAGCATCTGTGTTTAACATGTTTTAGGGGTTTCAGGAAATTTGCCCAGTGGGAGGTGGGGATGGCAAGTTTCAGTTAAGAGATAATATCTTAGGACAGAAACAGGTCCTCTTGAAAGGCCAGTATTGTCAGGTGCAGGTTGGGACAGATGGCCTGAGGACAATTGGGGGCAGAGACAAGCATTGAATTGCATATTTCAATTATTTATAATATTGGATATAAAATCCATTACAAGGGAGTGGCTGTAACATCCAGTCCTATATTAAGGGGATGTCGATCCTCTGGGCCCAAGGAGTGTCTGTACCCCCCCCCCCGTCCAATCCTGTATTGGGGGATACTTGATCCTCTGGCACAGGGATTGTCTGTAACCCCCCCCCCCCTTTGGTCCTGTATTAGGGAGATACTCGATCCTCTGGGCACAAGGAGTGTCTGTAACCCTCTCCTGGTCCTGTATTAGGGGGATTCTCGATCCTCTGGGCACAGGGAGTTTCTGTAAGCCTGTCTGCGACGGAAACCCGCTCCTTCCGTCTGTCCTCTCCAGACACCCCCTTACCAAGATCAGCCCAGCCGCTGAGTTGCTCAGAACTCAGTGCCTCGAGCAGCCTGATCTGTAGCTCCAGACCTGCTTGGTCTGATCCTCTGCCTCTTTTGAATTTCCAGAAGGCCGCTCTGTGCCTTCTGGGGGCGATCGTGGGTACCCTGAATGAGACACCAGACATATATTTGTATGTTCAAACAGGATTCTGAGACTTTTATTGAAAAACGCCACTAATTATGCCCAGGTCCAACAGTTATAATTTGCATAAACCAACCGACGAACATTGACCTACTAAAACTCTAATTACATTATGTCAGATATCTTGGATGTCGGCCAAGCTTCCGGGATATCCCTCTGACGGGTGGCGTCATCGCGCATAGCGCGATGGTGTCAGTTCTGCAATTAACCCCTAGCTGACACCTATGGTGGAGATAGGGGGTTCATTGGAACCCCCTTAACTCCTGATCCGTGAAAGCTAGGGGTTAATGTTTGGTATCATTATACCAAACATGACCATGTAAAATGTAAAAATAATAATTAAAAATTAAACAGTTTTTTTTGGTTTTATTAATGCAGCAATATTGTTCACATTTCAATTATAATGTGAACAATGATGCTGCACTAACGATTTTTTCCTTAGGGGGCGTTTGCTAAAAAACACGTAATTTTCCCCCAAAAAAATTAACGAGTCCCCATTTCTAAATTCTTTTAACAAGCGCACCCCATAGAAAATAATTGAAGAGGCTCGCATGATAAAATGTTAAAAAAAACACTTTACACAATGTAGATTATTGAAAATTCAATTTTTATTGCATTTTTTTGTTATAATATTCAGGTAGAACATGACGTATACATATAATAATAATAATAATATGTTATGAATCTGCTGAGTCTGCCAGAAAGAACGATGTATAATATGTCTGGGTTGTATAATAAAATGTGACTTCAAAACGCGTTTAAATATGATGAGCGAAAGCGGTGAAAATGAGCTGAGCACAGAGGCGAAATGGCTCAGCAGCGAAAGTGTTAATTAAGGTTATTTAACCCTTTAGTATTATTTAGGGTGGGGGGTTGTGATCCCCCTATGTAATGATGGTCAGTGTATCATAGAGCTGCACGATCCAGTGACCGCACAACATTAACCCTGTGCACGCTCTGCTCCTTCCAGCATGAAGCTCCTCATTGGTTTGACCGTCCTCGGCTTCCTGAGCCTGACCTATTGCTGTGAAGACCCGGCACAGGGAGGTAAGAGACACCCCCCCGCTTCAGTGGCGGCTGGCGAGGCTTTTAAAGGTGGGGTGCCTAGGCTCCACCCACATCTTCCATAAGCCCCACCCCTGGAATTATTAGTATTGTTCATTTATAAAGTTCCAAAATATTCCACAGCGCTTTACAACCAGTGCTATACAGACAGCGGTGCAATACTGAGACAAGACGGCACTGGACAGATACAGGAGGGATGGAGGGTCCGAGGGGACATACAGCAAGCTGACACACACAAACAGGGACCGCACAGCACACTGACACACACAAACAGGGACCGCACAGCATCCTGACACACACACAGGGACCGCACAGCACGCTGACACACACAGCGACCGCACCGCACGCTGACACACACAGCGACCGCACAGCACGCTGACACACACAGCGACCGCACAGCACGCTGACACACACAGCGACCGCACAGCACGCTGACACACACAGCGACCGCACAGCACGCTGACACACACAGCGACCGCACAGCACGCTGACACACACAGCGACCGCACAGCACGCTGACACACACAGCGACCGCACAGCACGCCGACACACACAGCGACCGCACAGCACGCCGACACACACACACAAACACACAGCACGAGGGCACAAACACACACACACAGCACGAGGGCACACACACAGGGACCGAACAGCACGACGACACACTCACAGGGACTGAACAGCACAATGACACACACACAAAGGGACAGCACAGCAGACACACACAGATATATATATATAATTATATGCAATAGAATTCCTGAAAATATATTTTGCTCCATTTTCACAAGACACACATAATGCTGCTCGTGGAGTGTCTGACAGTGCTTCCCTGCAGTGTGCAGAATTCATGTGCTGCAGGAAATCCCATGGTCTGTGTCAGGGCATTGCTTTATATATCCTACTAGGTGGAAAGCCTGCCCAGAGGGCAGTCTATTGATAAGTGTGGTGCGTATGAATGTTGGTGGAAAGGAAAACACAGCAGCGTCAAGAAAAGTTAAAATATTTTTAGTGACTATTTTGAATAAATTTCTTTGAATACAACATTTTTAGTGAAACATGTGTAGCGCTCACTCCCGGAGGAGCCGCTGAAATTGAACCTCGGGTCAGTCTCCCCACACTAGGGAATAAATATACTCCAGCACCGTTGTGGATTTTATAAATTATATAGTTTACTGGAATAAATGGCATATAATGAATAACACGGTGGTCGTATATATATTTACAGTACTTCATAATTCGGGAAACGCGCAGCGGAAAATACAATGCTTCGTAATTCGGGAAACGCGCAGCGGAAAAAGAAATACGATGCTTCGTAATTCGAGAAACGCGCAGCGGAAAAGAAATACAATGCTTCGTAATTCGGAGAAACGCGCAGCGGAAAAGAAATACAATGCTTCGTAATTCGGGAAACGCGCAGCGGAAAAGAAATACAATGCTTCGTAATTCGAGAAACGCGCAGCGGAAAGAAATACATGCTTCGTAATTCGAGAAACGCGCAGCGGAAAAGAAATACAATGCTTCGTAATTCGAGAAACGCGCAGCGGAAAAGAAATACAATGCTTCGTAATTCGGGAACGCGCAGCGGAAAAGAAAATACAATGCTTCGTAATTCGAGGAAACGCGCAGCGGAAAAGAAAATACAATGCTTCGTATTCGAGAAACGCGCAGCGGAAAGAAAATACAATGCTTCGTAATTCGAGAAACGCGCAGCGGAAAAGAAAATACAATGCTTCGTAATTCGAGAAACGCGCAGCGGAAAAGAAAATACAATGCTTCGTAATTCGGGAAACGCGCAGCGAAAAGAAATACAATGCTTCGTAATTCGGGAAACGCGCGGAAAAGAAAATACAATGCTTCGTAATTCGAGAAACGCGCAGCGGAAAAGAAATACAATGCTTCGTAATTCGGGAAACGCGCAGCGGAAAGAAAATACAATGCTTCGTAATTCGGGAAACGCGCAGCGGAAAAGAAATACAATGCTTCGTAATTCGGGAAACGCGCAGCGGAAAAGAAATACAATGCTTCGTAATTCGGGAAACGCGCAGCGGAAAAGAAATACAATGCTTCGTAATTCGGGAAACGCGCAGCGGAAAAGAAATACAATGCTTCGTAATTCGGGAAACGCGCAGCGGAAAGAAATACGATGCTTCGTAATTCGGGAAACGCGCAGCGGAAAAGAAAATACAATGCTTCGTAATTCGGAAACGCGCAGCGGAAAAGAAATACAATGCTTCGTAATTCGGGAAACGCGCAGCGGAAAAGAAATACAATGCTTCGTAATTCGGGAAACGCGCAGCGGAAAAGAAATACGATGCTTCGTAATTCGAGAAACGCGCAGCGGAAAGAAAATACAATGCTTCGTAATTCGGGAAACGCGCAGCGGAAAAGAAATACAATGCTTCGTAATTCGGGAAACGCGCAGCGGAAAAGAAATACAATGCTTCGTAATTCGGGAAACGCGCAGCGGAAAAAAATACAATGCTTCGTAATTCGGGAAACGCGCAGCGGAAAAGAAAATACAATGCTTCGTAATTCGGGAAACGCGCAGCGGAAAAGAAAATACAATGCTTCGTAATTCGGGAAACGCGCAGCGGAAGAAAATACAATGCTTCGTAATTCGGGAAACGCGCAGCGGAAAAGAAATACAATGCTTCGTAATTCGGGAAACGCGCAGCGGAAAAGAAATACAATGCTTCGTAATTCGGGAAACGCGCAGCGGAAAAGAAAATACAATGCTTCGTAATTCGGGAAACGCGCAGCGGAAAAGAAAATACAATGCTTCGTAATTCGGGAAACGCGCAGCGGAAAAGAAAATACAATGCTTCGTAATTCGGGAAACGCGCAGCGGAAAAGAAATACAATGCTTCGTAATTCGGGAAACGCGCAGCGGAAAAGAAATACAATGCTTCGTAATTCGGGAAACGCGCAGCGGAAAAGAAAATACAATGCTTCGTAATTCGGGAAACGCGCAGCGGAAAAGAAAATACAATGCTTCGTAATTCGGGAAACGCGCAGCGGAAAAGAAATACAATGCTTCGTAATTCGGGAAACGCGCAGCGGAAAAGAAATACGATGCTTCGTAATTCGGGAAACGCGCAGCGGAAAAGAAATACAATGCTTCGTAATTCGGGAAACGCGCAGCGGAAAAGAAATACGATGCTTCGTAATTCGGGAAACGCGCAGCGGAAAAGAAATACGATGCTTCGTAATTCGGGAAACGCGCAGCGGAAAAGAAATACGATGCTTCGTAATTCGGGAAACGCGCAGCGGAAAAGAAATACGATGCTTCGTAATTCGGGAAACGCGCAGCGGAAAAGAAAATACAATGCTTCGTAATTCGGGAAACGCGCAGCGGAAAAGAAAATACAATGCTTCGTAATTCGGGAAACGCGCAGCGGAAAAGAAATACGATGCTTCGTAATTCGGGAAACGCGCAGCGGAAAAGAAAATACAATGCTTCGTAATTCGGGAAACGCGCAGCGGAAAAGAAATACGATGCTTCGTAATTCGGGAAACGCGCAGCGGAAAAGAAAATACAATGCTTCGTAATTCGGGAAACGCGCAGCGGAAAAGAAAATACAATGCTTCGTAATTCGGGAAACGCGCAGCGGAAAAGAAAAATACAATGCTTCGTAATTCGGGAAACGCGCAGCGGAAAAGAAATACGATGCTTCGTAATTCGGGAAACGCGCAGCGGAAAAGAAAATACAATGCTTCGTAATTCGGGAAACGCGCAGCGGAAAAAGAAATACGATGCTTCGTAATTCGGGAAACGCGCAGCGGAAAAGAAATACGATGCTTCGTAATTCGGGAAACGCGCAGCGGAAAAGAAATACGATGCTTCGTAATTCGGGAAACGCGCAGCGGAAAAGAAATACGATGCTTCGTAATTCGGGAAACGCGCAGCGGAAAAGAAATACAATGCTTCGTAATTCGGAAACGCGCAGCGGAAAATACAATGCTTCGTAATTCGGGAAACGCGCAGCGGAAAAGAAAATACAATGCTTCGTAATTCGGGAAACGCGCAGCGGAAAAGAAATACAATGCTTCGTAATTCGGGAAACGCGCAGCAGAAAGAAATACGATGCTTCGTAATTCGGGAAACGCGCAGCAGAAAAGAAATTCAATGCTTCGTAATTCGGGAAACGCGCAGCGGAAAAGAAAATACAATGCTTCGTAATTCGGGAAACGCGCAGCGGAAAAGAAAATACAATGCTTCGTAATTCGAGAAAATGCGCAGCAGAAAAGAAAAATAAGTCTTTAACCCCTTTGTGATTGGAGAGTGAGTCCCGCACAGGTTATGTCCCGGAATGTAAGTGTGTGGGTGTGTTGGTACCCGGGTACACTATTCAACTGGCCAGTGAATTACTTAAGGGATGTCTTCGACTAGTCAAGTTGGGGCCCTGTGGGTTTTAAAAACAAACAGCAGCTTTCTTGAGTTTTACAACGGCCTGGAAGGCCTCTCACCCATCCGCCAGATACTTGAGGCTCCGCTGACCCAGGACGTCTCTCCGCTCGATATTGACTGGGGTTACTTGCTTCTGGAATAACTGATAACCCGATCTGTTTCTCCGTTAGGCCCCACTTGCGCTCCGGCCTGGTCACTGTTACTCTCTGCAGCACTGTGTCTTGTCTCTCTCACTCCCTGGCGCGCTCTGCCAGCTCTTTCTGTCCTCAGACCTCACAGCTTGATGTAGACAGATCTCTGCAGGGTCACTGTCCCCATCCCCCAGCACCAGCGAGGTAGCCCCTGCGCTCTGGCCTGGTCACAATCCTGAACAGCCCTGCCTGCTTCTTTCTCCTTCCAGCTCCCAGCTCACTCTGAGCATGCTTTCCACGAGGCTGCTGATGCCTTTCCTTTCCTACACACCCACTTCCTGTCTTCACCGCAAAGCATGCTAGAAAATGTAGTCCAGTGCTTTCCTTGGTTGTCCAGCATTAATCCAACAGTCTCTGTCTCCCTCTGGTGGCCATTGTAAGTAAATGCAGCGCTACACATGCATCAGTCCCTGGTAATAAGTAGTCTTGTTCACGTCCATCGATGACTTTGATTTTAACATCCGCAGAGCTCTTGACTCGAGAGAATGCAGCATATAGTTGTCCATGGCTATTTTTTGTTGGTGGTTGCTTTGTTATTATTTTTTTTTTTTCGTTCTGTTAGTGTGGCAGAGTTTTTTTTCAATAAAAATTCTTTGGGTTTTTTTTTTTTTTGTTTTTTTTTTTTTTTTTTTCATCCTGTTAGTGTGGCTGTGAGGTTTTTTAAAACAATTTTTTTTTTTTTTTCTTGGTTGCACAATTGGTGTGGGGGCACTGGTTGTTTGTATGCCCTCTTGTTAAAGTGTTGTGGAGGCTCTTTGGAGGGGGGCACCGTGTTTGGTAGGTCCTCATTTATTTTTTTTTTGTGTGTTAGTGTGACTGAAGTTTTTTTTTTTTTTATCTTCTGTGCTCTGCTCGGTGCTCTTGTGCTCTGCTCAGTGCTATTGTGCTCTGCTCGGTGCTATTGTGCTCTGCTCTGTGCTCTTGTGCTCTGCTCCGTGCTCTATTCTTGTGCTCTGTGCTCTGTTCATGGCTCTTGTGCTCTGCTCTGTGCCATTTATTGTGCTCTGCTCTGCCGTTTATTTTATTGTGCTCTGCTCTGTGCTCAGCTCGGTGCTCTTGTGCTCTGCTCGGTGCTCTTGTGCTCTGCGCTCTGCTTGGTGCTCTGTTCTGTGCCATTTATTGTGCTTTGCTCTGTGCCGTTTATTGTGCTGTGCTTGGCTCTGTGCTCGGCTCTGTGCCGTTTACTGTGCTCGGCTCTGTGCTCAGCTCTGTGCCGTTTATTGTGCTCGGCTCTGTGCTGTTTACTGTGCTTGGCTCTGTGCTCTGCTCTGTGCCGTTTATTGTGCTCTGCTCGGTGCCGTTTATGGCTATGTGCTCGGCTCTGTGCCGTTTACTGTGCTCGGTTCTGTGCTCAGCTCTGTGCTGTTTACTGTGCTTGGCTCTGTGCTCGACTCTGTGCTGTTTATTGTGCTCTGCTCTGTGCCGTTTATTGTGCTCTGCTCTGTGTTCAGCTCGGTGCTCTGCTCTGTGCCGTTTTATTGTGCTCTGCTCTGTGCTCTTGTGCTCTGCTCCGTGCTCTATTCTTGTGCTCTGTGCTCTGTTCAGGGCTCTTGTGCTCTGCTCTGTGCCATTTATTGTGCTCTGCTCTGTGCTCTGCTCTGTGCCGTTTATTGTGCTCTGCTCTGTGCCGTTTATTGTGCTCTGCTCTGTGCTCAGCTCGGTGCTCTTGTGCTCTGCTCAATGCTCTTGTTCTCTGCACTCTGCTTGGTGCTCTGCTCTGTGCCGTTTATTGTGCTTTGCTCTGTGCCGTTTATTGTGCTGTGCTTGGCTCTGTGCTCGGCTCTGTGCCGTTTATTGTGCTCTGCTCTGTGCCGTTTATGGCTCTGTGCTTGGCTCTGTGCTCGGCTCTGTGCCGTTTACTGTGCTCGGCTCTGTGCTCGGCTCTGTGCCTTTTATTGTGCTCAGCTCTGTGCTGTTTACTGTGCTTGGCTCTGTGCTCTACTCTGTGCCGGTTATTGTGCTCTGCTCTGTGCCATTTATTGTGCTCTGCTCGGTGCCATTTATGGCTATGTGCTCGGCTTTGTGCCGTTTACTGTGCTCGGCTCTGTGCCGTTTATTGTGCTCGGCTCTGTGCTGTTTACTGTGCTCGGCTCTGTGCCGTTTACTGTGCTCGGCTCTGTGCCGTTTACTGTGCTCTGCTCTGTGCCATTTATTGTGCTCTGTTCTGTGCCGTTTATTGTGCTCTGCTCTGTGCCATTTATTGTGCTCTGCTCTGTGCCGTTTATTGTGCTCTGCTC
The DNA here is from genome assembly GCA_009667805.1 of Leptobrachium leishanense. Lineage (NCBI taxonomy): Eukaryota > Metazoa > Chordata > Amphibia > Anura > Megophryidae > Leptobrachium > Leptobrachium leishanense. Next base: position 97,042 of record RXON01000518.1, read on the forward strand.
GGTGCTCTGTCCAGGGCTTTTGTGCTCTGCTCTGTGCCATTTATTGTGCTCTGCTCTGTGCCGTTTATTGTGCTAAGCTCTGTGCCGTTTATTGTGCTCTGCTCGGTGCTCTGCTCTGTTCTTGTGCTCTGTCCAGGGCTTTTGTGCTCTGCTCTGTGCCGTTTATTGTGCTCTGCTCTGTGTTCAGCTCGGTGCTCTGCTCGGTGCTCTGCTCTGTGCCGTTTATTGTGCTCTGCTCTGTGCTCTGTGCCGTTTATTGTGCTCTGCTCTGTGCTTGGCTCTGTGCTCTTGTGTTCTGCTCCGTGCTCTTGTGCTCTGATCGGTGCTCTTGTGCTCTGCTCTGTCCTCTGCTTGGTGCTCTGCTCTGTGCCGTTTATTGTGCTCTGCTCAGTGCCGTTTATTGTGCTGTGCTCGGCTCTGTGTTGTGTTTATTGTGCTCTGCTCTGTGCTCTGCTCTGAGCCATTTATTGTAATGTGCTCGGCTCTGTGCCTTTAATTGTGCTCTGCTCTGTGCTGTTTATGGCTCTGTGCTCGGCTCTGTGTCGTTTATTGTGCTCGGCTCTGTGCTCTGCGCTGTGCCGTTTATGGTGCTGTGCATGGCT
>RXON01000519.1:0-79529 GCA_009667805.1 Leptobrachium leishanense
TGACTGTGTGATATACACGGTGTGATTATATATAGGATACAGTGACTGTGATATACACGGTGTGATTATATATAGGATACAGTGACTGTGTGATATACACAGTGTGATTATATATAGGATACAGTGACTGTGATATATACGGTGTGATTATATATAGGATACAGTGACTGATATACACGGTGTGATTATAAATAGGATACAGTGACTGTGATATACACGGTGTGATTATAAATAGGATACAGTGACTGTGTGATATATACAAGGTGTGATAGGGTTATAAATAGGTACACAATTTATTTTATCATTGTAACAGCTCTCTGTACCCTGACAGTGTCACATCTGCCATTGCTGCTTCCTTGCTGGACCCCCGAGTTCCCATCATGACTCTTGTGCCTGTCTCCTGTCATTGGCTGCAGTTTAACGACGGGTACACACAGAGAGCCTTGCTAGCCTCTCCCAGAAATAAGCCTGGACTGTAGTTCTGAAGCTACCCATACCATGAGCTGTGACTGCATGTAGGGTCAGACTGGAACTTCTTTAATCAGTGAAAGGCACACACATATATTTATATGGTAAAATATATTGGTCATTTACATACACAAACCCTCCCCAAGGAAATGTTCTGAAGGATTCTCATGTTTCTGTTCCTTCTGCTTCTTGGAATGTGAAACATAATTAGAATATGTATGGACAGTTAAAGCAGGGCTCAAAATTTCCACACAGGCAGCTGCGTATTGTAGCGTTGGCTGTTTTTCTTTAGGCTGCAGCACAAACAGCGCAATATAATTTATCCTGCTGCCTGCGTGTCCATTTCCATTAGCCCTCACTTAAATTGTATCTGGGGCCTGATGTCTGGGTATTCATGTATCTGGGGTCTGAAATCTAGATATACATGTATGTGGGATCTGATGTCTGGGTATACAGTTGTGTTCAAAATGATTCAACCCCCACTGAAATTGAGTGTTTTGGCCAGTTTGACATTGATTTTGATCATTCAGTCATCTTGCTTACAATTAAATCAAAGAGGCACGTGTAGGTCAGACAAATATAACATAACATTTATAATGAAATAACCACAAATGTCTTTTCTGTGCTCACATCATTATCAGTTTTATTCAACCCCCAAGTGACATTCAATCTTAGTACTTAGTACAACATCCTTTTACAGTTATAACAGCTTTTAACCGTGAAGCATAGCTTGACACAAGTGTCTTGCAGCGATCTACGGGTATCTTCGCCCATTCGTCATGGGCAAAAGCCTCCAGTTCAGTCACATTCTTAGGCTTGCGCACTGCAACTGCTTTCTTTAAGTCCCACCAGAGGTTCTCAATCGGATTTAAGTCAGGTGACTGCGATGGCCACTCCAAAATGTTCCAGCCTTTAATCTGCAACCATGCTCTAGTGGACTTGGAGGTATGCTTGGGATCATTGTCCTGTTGAAAGGTCCAACGTCTCCCAAGCCTCAGGTTTGTGACTGACTGCATCACATTGTCATCCAATATCTCCTGGTACTGAAGAGAATTCATGGTACCTTGCACACGCTGAAGCTTCCCTGTACCTGCAGAAGCAAAACAGCCCCAAAGCATGATTGACCCCCCGCCATGCTTCACAGTAGGCAAGGTGTTCTTTTCTTCATAGGCCTTGTTCTTCCTCCTCCAAACATAGCGTTGATCCATGGGCCCAAACAGTTCTAAATTTGTTTCATCAGTCCACAGAACACTATCCCAAAACTTCTGTGGTTTGTCCACATGACTTTTGGCATACTGCAGTCGACTCTTCTTATTCTTTGGAGACAGCAAGGGGGTGCGCCTGGGAGTTCTGGCATGGAGGCCTTCATTATGCAGTGTGCGCCGTATTGTCTGAGCTGAAACTTCAGTACCACATCTGACAAATCTTTTCTCAGTTCCTCAGCAGTCACACGGTGACTTTTCTCCATTCTACGCTTCAGGTAGCGCACAGCAGTCAAAGTCAGCATCTTCTTTCTGCCACGACCAGGTAGCGTTTCAACAGTGCCCTTTGCCTTGAGTTGCGAATGATGCTTCCTATGGTCTCTCTTGGTATGTTTAACATCTTTGCAATCTTCTTATAGCCATTGCCCTTCCTGTGAAGAGTAATCACCTCTTCTCTTGTCTTCCTGGACCATTCTCTTGACTTCACCATGTTTGTAACCACACCAGTAAATGTCTAGAAGGAGCTGAGTATCACAGTCATTTTAAAGCTGCCTAATTGGTGCTTATTATGCTTTATTGCTGCTCCGTGACATCCACAGGTGTTTTCAATACCTGATTGAAAACACTTGAATGAACCTCTGTTCTTCAGAGTGGTAGTCTTTAAGGGGTTGAATAATTGTGTCAATGAAGAATTCACAAAAGAAACATTTACTACTGTATTACAAAACCAATTGATGTCATTTTAGTTGCATATGGTTCTTTAAAAAGTCCTTGTAGGATTTCATTCTGAATACAATTACAAATGTCACTAAATTCCCTAAAACCCTTTACAGCATTGGGGGTTGAATCATTTTGAACACAACTGTACATGTGTCTGGCTATTAATGCATCTGTCGGTCTGATGTCTGGGTATTAATGCTGCTGTTTATTTTTGTAACTTTATTCTGAATAAAACATTAAACAGTGTAATTTCATACGATAATTTAGGAGTGAGTGTTTTGGGGGCGGAGTTAAGGTAAGGGCAGAGTAGGTGGGGCAACTGGCTAGTAGCTTGTGAGTTGAAATTTTAAACTGTGTTTTAAGTAAACATTATGTAACAGGTCTAAACGAGGCAGGACAATGATAATTGGGATGACAGACAAGATTACAGAGAGCAGACAATGGTGCACTGTTTGCCTGATAAAGCAGATTACCCAACTCAATAGAAAAAACTTAACCCTTTCACTGCTGAGCCATTTCACACCTATGTGCTGAGCTCATTTTTACCGGTTTCGCTCATCATGTTTAAACGCGTTTTGAAGCCATATATTATTATGTGACCCAGACATATTATACGGTTGTGTTCAAAATGATTCAACCCCCAATGCTGTAAAGGGTTTTAGGGAATTTAGTGACATTTGTAATTGTATTCAGAATGAAATCCTAAAAGGACTTTTTAAAGAACCATATGCAACTAAAGTGACATCAATTGGTTTTGTAATACAGTAGTAAATGTTTCTTTTGTGAATTCTTCATTGACACAATTATTCAACCCCTTAAAGACTACCACTCTGAAGAACAGAGGTTCATTCAAGTGTTTTCAATCAGGTATTGAAAACACCTGTGGATGTCACGGAGCAGCAATAAAGCATAATAAGCACCAATTAGGCAGCTTTAAAATGACTGTGATACTCAGCTCCTTCTAGACATTTACTGGTGTGGTTACAAACATGGTGAAGTCAAGAGAATGGTCCAGGAAGACAAGAGAAGAGGTGATTACTCTTCACAGGAAGGGCAATGGCTATAAGAAGATTGCAAAGATGTTAAACATACCAAGAGAGACCATAGGAAGCATCATTCGCAAACTCAAGGCAAAGGGCACTGTTGAAACGCTACCTGGTCATGGCAGAAAGAAGATGCTGACTTCGACTGCTGTGCGCTACCTGAAGCGTAGAGTGGAGAAAAGTCCCCGTGTGACTGCTGAGGAACTGAGAAAAGATTTGTCAGATGTGGGTACTGAAGTTTCAGCTCAGACAATACGGCGCACACTGCGTAATGAAGGCCTCCATGCCAGAACTCCCAGGCGCACCCCCTTGCTGTCTCCAAAGAATAAGAAGAGTCGACTGCAGTATGCCAAAAGTCATGTGGACAAACCACAGAAGTTTTGGGATAGTGTTCTGTGGACTGATGAAACAAAATTAGAACTGTTTGGGCCCATGGATCAACGCTATGTTTGGAGGAGGAAGAACAAGGCCTATGAAGAAAAGAACACCTTGCCTACTGTGAAGCATGGCGGGGGGTCAATCATGCTTTGGGGCTGTTTTGCTTCTGCAGGTACAGGGAAGCTTCAGCGTGTGCAAGGTACCATGAATTCTCTTCAGTTCCAGGAGACATTGGATGACAATGTGATGCAGTCCGTCACAAACCTGAGGCTTGGGAGACGTTGGACCTTTCAAGAGGACAATGATCCCAAGCATAGCTCCAAGTCCACTAGAGCATGGTTGCAGATAAAAGGCTGGAACATTTTGGAGTGGCCATCGCAGTCACCTGACTTAAATCCGATTGAGAACCTCTGGTGGGACTTAAAGAAAGCAGTTGCAGTGCGCAAGCCTAAGAATGTGACTGAACTGGAGGCTTTTGCCCATGACGAATGGGCGAAGATACCCGTAGATGGCTGCAAGACACTTGTGTCAAGCTATGCTTCACGTTTAAAAGCTGTTATAACTGTAAAAGGATGTTGTACTAAGTACTAAGATTGAATGTCACTTGGGGGTTGAATAAAACTGATAATGATGTGAGCACAGAAAAGACATTTGTGGTTATTTCATTATAAATGTTATGTTATATTTGTCTGACCTACACGTGCCTCTTTGATTTAATTGTAAGCAAGATGACTGAATGATCAAAATCAATGTCAAACTGGCCAAAACACTCAATTTCAGTGGGGGTTGAATCATTTGAACACAACTGTATATCGTTCTTTCCGTCAGACTCGGCAGATTCATAATATAGCTTTAATATACATATACGTCATGTCCTGCCTGAATATTATAACAAAAAATGCAATAAAATTAGAATTTTCAATAATTTACAACTTGTAAAGTGTTTTTTTTCACATTTTAACATGCGAGCATTTGCGGTTATATTTTATATGAGTTACGTTTATTAAAAAAATTTGAAATGGGGACTCGTTACATTTATTTGGGGGGGGAATTACGTGAATTTTAACAAACGCACCCCATACAAAAATCGGTAGTGCAGCATCATTGTTCACATTATAATTGAAATGGGAACAATATTGCTGCAGTAACAGAAAAAAAACTGTTTATTTATTTTGTCCTCAACTTTTACCATGGTCATGTTTGGTATCGTTAGAAAGGCCATGCTCTGGCTGCTCCAACGATACCAAACATTAACCCCTAACTGTCACGGATTGGGAGAGAGGGGGTTCATTGGAACCCCCTATCTCCACCATTGGTGGCAGGTAGGGGTTAACTCTAAGGCTAGGGTCAGACGAACGCATTTTTATGTTGTCTGTGAAAAAGTGCGTTCGAACGAATGGACGTATTTTTTCACGGAATACGCGATAGCGGTCATACTATGCGCATTTTCGTCCGTGATTTTGTACGGATCATCAATAAAACACTTCTTGCATCTGGACGTTATGTTGGCCGGACATTAGCAGCGTCTGATGTCTCCAATTCACGCACACACGCCGCTAGCGGACGCAGCGCACTCTGTACGTCAGTACCTGCGGTTTCACGTTCTCGAAAAAATGCGTTCATTTTCCACTTGCGTTGCGCAGCCGGACTTTTGTGCGACCGTACTTCGTATATTGGCTGTCATTGCCCGGCATCTGCTGCTAGTGCGGCCGTGATTAAGTGCGCCAGAACGCGCGTTCGCACTGCCTCAGTCTGACCCTAGCCTAAAACTGATATCATCGCGCTATGCATGATGACGTCAGTCATCAGGGGGAGATCCCAGAAGCTTGGACGACATCCAAGATGTCGGCCAGCTTCGGGAGAGGATCCTGATCTGGTGCTTTTTGACACCGACTCGGGATCCGGCCCCCCAAGGGGTTAAAGCCAGCCACTGTTTGGAAGGGCAGATGTCATTGCGTCGCCGCAATGACTTCTATTAGTGCCCGAGGCGGTCCCGGATGCTGGGCTGACATCAAGGATGTCAGCCCGCACCGGGGGGCACAGCAATTGGCTGGAATCCGGCCGATCGCTGGCTGCAAAGGTAGGACGCGCTCAGCGCGTCCTCCGCAGCTAGCGCTTTCTGCAGGAGGACGCGCTCAGTGCGTCCTCCACAGCGAAGTGGTCAAATATAAACAGATATCAACAACACATTCCTGAGACAAGGTTAGGCTGGGAGTCTTATCCTCTCAACAGATACACAAGGACCAGACAATAGAAATAACATTATTCTTAAGTAAAACAGATTATCCAAACATTCTGCAACAGAGGCCAATGAGATAATATGGATTCTGAGGCCTGCGCCCTACAATATGCCTCCAGGTCAATGCACCCCAAGTCCAATGTGACGCACTTCACAATCACTAAAGGACTTATTACTTTATTAGCAGCACCGGTGCATTGCAGGTTTACACCTAAATATTGCAAGAGATTTTGGCATTTTTTGGTATGAATTTGAGAGCGATTCTCCTCGGTTTGACATGGTTTTGTATATTTTTGTCACATATATAATGTTGCATCACATTTTTTCAGTGCGTTCGTTAGGAACAACCCATAAACCGTTTTCATGCTGCTTGGCTGATCAACTAATGGGCATTATCGGTAGAATAAAATCTCATTATTGTGTCGGACAGCAGAGGTTATAGGTTTAATAAAAATAAATAAAAGTGTAATGATGTCCTGTAAGAGACGCGTCTCCGCATAAATTGCGATATATGCAGATAGAGCCGCTTCGGGGGCCGTGCGGCTGGAGGATAAATTCAGACTTTGAGAGAGAACAGCCAGGTTTAAGGATCTTTCTGAACGCGCTGTGATGGATTTTTTAAGGATCTTTCTGAACGCGCTGTGATGGATTTTTTAAGGATCTTTCTGAACGCGCTGTGATGGATTTTTTAAGGATCTTTCTGAACGCGCTGTGATGGATTTTTTAAGGATCTTTCTGAACGCGCCGTGATGGATTTTTAAGGATCTTTCTGAACGCGCCGTGATGGATTTTTTAAGGATCTTTCCGAACGAGCTGTGATGCATTTTTTTAGGATCTTTCTGAACGCGCTGTGATGCATTTTTTTAGGATCTGTCTGAACGCGCAGTGATGGATTTTTTAAGGATCTTTCTGACCGCGCCGTGACAGATTTTTTTAGGATCTTTCTGAACGCGCCGTGATGGATTTTTTTAGGATCTTTCTGAACGCGCCGTGATGGATTTTTAAGGATCTTTCCGAACGAGCTGTGATGCATTTTTTTAGGATCTTTCTGAACGCGCTGTGATGGATTTTTGAGGATCTTTCCGAACGAGCTGTGATGGATTTTTAAGGATCTTTCCAAACGAGCTGTGATGGATTTTTTTAGGAACTTTCTGAACGTGCTGTGATGGATTTTTAAGGATCTTTCTGAACGCGCCGTGATGGATTTTTAAGGATCTTTCCGAACGAGCTGTGATGCATTTTTTTAGGATCTTTCTGAACGCGCTGTGATGGATTTTTGAGGATCTTTCCGAACGAGCTGTGATGCATTTTTTTAGGATCTTTCTGAACGCGCTGTGATGGATTTTTGAGGATCTTTCCGAACGAGCTGTGATGGATTTTTAAGGATCTTTCTGAACGCGCTGTGATGGATTTTTTTAGGATCTTTCTGAACGCACTGTGATGGATTTTTAAGGATCTTTCCAAACGAGCTGTGATGGATTTTTTTAGGAACTTTCTGAACGTGCTGTGATGCATTTTTTAAGGATCTTTCTGACCGCGCCGTGACAGATTTTTTTAGGATCTTTCCGAACGCGCTGTGATGGATTTTTAAGGATCTTTCTGAACGCGCCGTGATGGATTTTTAAGGATCTTTCCAAACGAGCTGTGATGGATTTTTTTAGGAACTTTCTGACCGCGCTGTGATGGATTTTTTTAGGAACTTTCTGAACGCGCTGTGATGGATTTTTAAGGATCTTTCCGAACGCGCTGTGATGGATTTTTAAGGATCTTTCTGACCGCGCTGTGATGGATTTTTAAGGATCTTTCTGAACGCGCCGTGATGGATTTTTAAGGATCTTTCTGAACGCGCCGTGATGGATTTTTTAAGGATCTTTCTGACTGTGCCGTGATGGATTTTTTAAGGATCTTTCTGAACGCACTGTGATGGATTTTTAAGGATCTTTCCGAACGCGCTGTGATGGATTTTTAAGGATCTTTCTGAACGCGCCGTGATGGATTTTTAAGGATCTTTCTGACTGTGCCGTGATGGATTTTTTAAGGATCTTTCTGAACGCACTGTGATGGATTTTTAAGGATCTTTCCGAACGCGCTGTGATGGATTTTTAAGGATCTTTCTGAACGCGCCGTGATGGATTTTTAAGGATCTTTCCGAACGCGCTGTGATGGATTTTTAAGGATCTTTCTGACCGCGCTGTGATGGATTTTTAAGGATCTTTCTGAACGCGCTGTGATGGATTTTTAAGGATCTTTCCAAACGAGCTGTGATGGATTTTTTTAGGAACTTTCTGAACGTGCTGTGATGCATTTTTTAAGGATCTTTCTGACCGCGCTGTGATGGATTTTTAAGGATCTTTCCGAACGCGCTGTGATGGATTTTTAAGGATCTTTCTGACCGCGCTGTGATGGATTTTTAAGGATCTTTCTGAACGCGCCGTGATGGATTTTTAAGGATCTTTCTGAACGCGCCGTGATGGATTTTTTAAGGATCTTTCTGAAAGCGCTTTGATTGATTTTTTTTTTAAGGCAGGAGGCTCCGTGTAATAGATTTATATTGAGTCCAGCTTCCTCCTCACCTGGGGCTCTAGAAAAGACCTGATGATCTCCCCTGCTGCAGGATCGCTGTGACCCATCGGGGGCAACTAACTAGACCATTATGCAGTTGCTCTAAATACTCTTAATAGTCCGTGTGGGGAAAGCAGTAAGACAGGGTGGTGGGACACAGACCTTAATCCATGTAAGAAGAGGTCCTGCGCTTTCTTTCTTATGGAACCTCTTTTGAGGGATCAGATGAGATGCTCCAAATGAACACCAAGAAACGTGGTGCTTTTGATGATCTTCACCAGAGAGCTGTCAATATTCAGCAGAGACAGAGCGATCCGCACCCTCATAACGGCAACCATCTCCCTAATTTATTCAGTTGAGGGGATGTTGTTGGCCTTACATCAGTCCCTCAGCTGCTGCACTTCCTCTTTCTATGCTGATTATTGAGATGCCCTGGCACGATCATCATGTCAGCAGTGAACTTGTTATGATTCCAGCTGCACATTGCTGTGTGTGTGTTCTGTACATGTGAGAATAAATTGTAGGTGCAGACAAGGGTTAATATGTGAATAAGGCCTATGGGGTGATTTTGCGGCACCATTTGTTTTGCTCAGGAGACGCCAAGCAGTAAGAGAAAACTGTTTTACTGCAAAGGGTTTTTCCGGTGTGACAGAGCCCCCCATCAAGGATTCCAATGGAACCCCAAAATTACAAATGAAGACCCCATTATGTGAAGCTTCCGGCCTGCCCGGTATAGGTCTGAAATAGCAGAATGGTTACACACTGGAAGCCGGCACCAGCGTGGTCCATGGTACCACAGATCCCAGCAAACCATCAGTCACCTTTTGAGTTTCAAGGTGCCTTTCCATATCGGTTTCAGTCTCACACATCAAATGGTGCAGCAACTCCTGGAGAGACAGCGACTCTGACAACTGCATCTTCACCAGCCTTCCATGGATCAACCACAGCTCCCAGTGCCGCTGGGCCGCCACCAGCAAATGCCGCCTGGGGGGGGGGAAGCAAGAAAATTACCCCTAAACACAGTCTCAGCCCCCCATCTCATTCCTCCCCAGTCCCTTCCAGAGGTCAGTCTCTTGGGGTCTTGGAAGACGCTCACCTCAATTCTACGTATGCCTTGGTGTGTTCAAACTTTGTGAGCAGATGTTTCATTTTGCAGTCATGTTGCATGTCCAGCTCCAATACATGGAAAGAGTGCGACCTCAGGGAGTCCACAGCGATCTGGATCTTGTGAAGTTCTTTGTCGGCATTCTGGAAAGCAACGAAGAAAAGGCAACGACCGTGAACGCATCCTCGTGACCACACAGCAACGACCAAAGCCGCAACACCGTGCGGCAATGATTAAAGCCGCAACACCACTCAGAAAACATCCAAAGCCGCACCACCGCACAACAACGTCCAAAGCCGCAACACCGTGCAGCAACGTCCAAAGCCGCAACACCGCACAGCAACATCCAAAGCCGCAACACCGCACAGCAACATCCAAAGCCGCACCACCGCACAGCAACGTCCAAAGCCGCAACACCGTGCAGCAACGTCCAAAGCCGCAACACCGTGCAGCAACGTCCAAAGCCGCAACACCGCGCAGCAACGTCCAAAGCCGCACCACCGCACAGCAACGTCCAAAGCCGCAACACCGTGCAGCAACGTCCAAAGCCGCAACACCGCGCAGCAACATCCAAAGCCGCAACACCGCGCAGCAACATCCAAAGCCGCACCACCGCACAGCAACGTCCAAAGCCGCAACACCGTGCAGCAACGTCCAAAGCCGCAACACCGTGCAGCAACGTCCAAAGCCGCAACACCGCGCAGCAACATCCAAAGCCGCACCACCGCACAGCAACGTCCAAAGCCGCAACACCGTGCAGCAACGTCCAAAGCCGCAACACCGCGCAGCAACATCCAAAGCCGCAACACCGCGCAGCAACATCCAAAGCCGCAACACCGCACAGCAACGTCCAAAGCCGCAACACCGTGCAGCAACGTCCAAAGCCGCAACACCGCGCAGCAACATCCAAAGCCGCAACACCGCGCAGCAACATCCAAGCCGCACCACCGCACAGCAACGTCCAAAGCCGCAACACCGTGCAGCAACGTCCAAAGCCGCAACACCGTGCAGCAACGTCCAAAGCCGCACCACCGCCAGCAACGTCCAAAGCCGCAACACCGTGCAGCAACGTCAAAGCCGCAACACCGCGCAGCAACATCCAAAGCCGCAACACCGTGCAGCAACGTCCAAAGCCGCAACACCGTGCAGCAACGTCCAAAGCCGCACCACCGCACAGCAACGTCCAAAGCCGCAACACCGTGCAGCAACGTCCAAAGCCGCAACACCGCGCAGCAACATCCAAAGCCGCACCACCGCACAGCAACGTCCAAGCCGCACCACCGCACAGCAACGTCCAAAGCCGCAACACCGTGCAGCAACGTCCAAAGCCGCAACACCGTGCAGCAACGTCCAAAGCCGCACCACCGCACAGCAACGTCCAAAGCCGCAACACCGTGCAGCAACGTCCAAAGCCGCAACACCGCGCAGCAACATCCAAAGCCGCAACACCGTGCAGCAACGTCCAAAGCCGCAACACCGTGCAGCAACGTCCAAAGCCGCAACACCGCGCAGCAACGTCCAAAGCTGCAGCACACCGCAGCAATGACCATGACTGCATCCATGAGACCGCACAGCAATGACCAAGATCGCAAGACTACGAAGCAATGACCATGACTGCATTCACGAGACAGTGTAGCAATGACCAAAGCCGTAACACCGCACAGCTACAACCATGACCGCATCCACTAGACTGCGCAGCAAAGTAATGCCCGAATCCGTGTGACCATGCAACAACTTCCGAAGCTACAACACTGCGTGGCAACGACCAAGATCACATCCGTGTGACAGCACAGCAACAACCAAGATCGCATCCATGTGACCGCACAGCAACGACCAAGATCACATCCGTGTGACCGCACAGCAACGACCATGATCGTAACACTGTGCGGCTGTCATGGAACTGACATTGCGCTCCCCGCGTCAAACCCCAAGACTTTTATTCCCATGGCGAAAACCCCAAAAGACACAGACATTTGCCTTGGGAAAGACTTTATGTTCAGTTATAGTGTGTGGCTTTAAATGTATTGTACATTGCTTAATGCTTGGTTTTAGTGTAAAGCAATTTACACTAAACTAATTTAGTTTTAAGTGTACTTTTATTACTGAATGTGTTTTTAGATAGAACGTAAACAAGTTTGAGTACTGTGTGATTATGCCAGATGGGTTTTCTCCTTATCTAGTTGCATGTTTGAGCATTCAAGAGTCTGGCTTTAATCTGATCTATTGGAACAATAGATTATGTAAATGATGTGCGATAGGAAGAAAAAGGAATGTTTATTGTAAATATCTAACTGACATAATGTAATTAGCATTTTAGTAGGTCAATGTGCGTCATTTATGCAAATTATGGCTGTTGGATCTCATCATAAATAGTGGAGTTTTTGTTCATTAAAGCTGAGAGAGAGAATCCTGTTTGAACATACAGCTTGTCTGGTGTCTCATTCAGCTACGCTACCTACACCACACTCAACATCAGAAAGCGTCTGGAAATTTATAACGGCTCCAGGGCAGAAAACACCAGAAGCAGGCGGGTCAAGCTGCTCGAGGCCCTGAGGACGGCGCTCCCAGTAGCCGGGCTGACCGCAACGAGGGGGTGTCTGGAGAGTCAGGACAGAGGGAAGGAGGAGGTTCCCGTCACAGTGGCAATGACCACAACCGCATCCACGTCACTGTGCGGCAATGACCATGACTGCAACTGTATTTTCCTTACTCCAGGCGTAAACTGGAGAGTCAGAAGGTGGGGAGGGGACAATACCTGCAGCTCCTGGAAATGTTCCTGCACCGTCTGGCTTCCCATCATGCAACAATCCAAATCCAACAAAAATCCATCAAACATTGTGACAAAGCTCTCTGCGTCTGCAAAGCTCACCAGGGGGGACGGACAACTCCGCCTGCAAGAGGAAACAAACTATATCGGAGAGAAGCCACCGCGCACAGGACACACACAATGTAACAGCACGCAGGACACACACAATGTAACAGCACGCAGGACACACACAATGTAACAGCGCGCAGGACACACACAATGTAACAGCACGCAGGACACACACAATGTAACAGCGCGCAGGACACACACAATGTAACAGCGCGCAGGACACACACAATGTAACAGCGCGCAGGACACACACAATGTAACAGCGCGCAGGACACACAATGTAACAGCACGCAGGACACACACAATGTAACAGCGAGCAGGACACACACAATGTAACAGCATGCAGGACACACACAATGTAACAGCGCGCAGGACACACACAATGTAACAGCATGCAGGACACACACAATGTAACAGCATGCAGGACACACACAATGTAAGCGCGCAGGACACACACAATGTAACAGCATGCAGGACACACAATGTAACAGCACGCAGGACACACACACAATGTAACCGCGCGCAGGACACACACACAATGTAACAGCATGCCGAACACACACAATGTAACAGCGCGCAGGACACACACAATGTAACAGCGCGCAGGACACACACAATGTAACAGCACGCAGGACACACAATGTAACCGCACGCAGGACACACACACAATGTAACAGCACGCAGGACACACACAATGTAACAGCGCGCAGGACACACACACAATGTAACAGTGCGCAGGACACACACAATGTAACAGCACGCAGGACACACACACAATGTAACAGTGCGCAGGACACACACAATGTAACAGCACGCAGGACACACACAATGTAACAGCACGCAGGACACACACAATGTAACAGTGCGCAGGACACACACAATGTAACAGCGCGCAGGACACACACACAATGTAACAGTGCGCAGGACACACACAATGTAACAGCGCGCAGGACACACACAATGTAACAGCATGCCGAACACACACAATGTAACAGCGCGCAGAACACACACACAATGTAACAGCACGCAGGACACACACAATGTAACAGCACGCAGGACACACACAATGTAACAGCACGCAGGACACACAGAATGTAACAGCGCGCAGGACACACACAATGTAACAGCGCGCAGGACACACACAATGTAACAGCACGCAGGACACACACAATGTAACAGCACGCAGGACACACAGAATGTAACAGCGCGCAGGACACACACAATGTAACAGCACGCAGGACACACAGAATGTAACAGCACGCAGGACACACACAATGTAACAGCACGCAGGACACACAGAATGTAACAGCACGCAGGACACACACAATGTAACAGCACGCAGGACACACACAATGTAACAGCATGCCGAACACACACAATGTAACAGCGCGCAGAACACACACAATGTAACAGCACGCAGGACACACACAATGTAACAGCACGCAGGACACACACAATGTAACAGCACGCAGGACACACACAATGTAACAGCACGCAGGACACACACACAATGTAACAGCGCGCAGGACACACAGAATGTAACAGCGCGCAGGACACACACACAATGTAACAGCGCGCAGGACACACACAATGTAACAGCACGCAGGACACACACAATGTAACAGCACGCAGGACACACACAATGTAACAGCACGCAGGACACACACAATGTAACAGCACGCAGGACACACACACAATGTAACAGCGCGCAGGACACACAGAATGTAACAGCGCGCAGGACACACACAATGTAACAGCGCGCAGGACACACACAATGTAACAGCACGCAGGACACACACAATGTAACAGCGCGCAGGACACACACACAATGTAACAGCGCGCAGGACACACACAATGTAACAGCACGCAGGACACACACAATGTAACAGCGCGCAGGACACACACACAATGTAACAGTGCGCAGGACACACACAATGTAACAGCACGCAGGACACACACACAATGTAACAGTGCGCAGGACACACACAATGTAACAGCACGCAGGACACACACAATGTAACAGCACGCAGGACACACACAATGTAACAGTGCGCAGGACACACACAATGTAACAGCACGCAGGACACACACAATGTAACAGCGCGCAGGACACACACACAATGTAACAGTGCGCAGGACACACACAATGTAACAGCACGCAGGACACACACACAATGTAACAGCGCGCAGGACACACACAATCTAACAGCGCGCAGGACACACACAATCTAACAGCGCGCAGGACACACACAATGTAACAGCGCGCAGGACACACACAATGTAACAGCGCGCAGGACACACACAATCTAACAGCGCGCAGGACACACACAATCTAACAGCGCGCAGGACACACACAATCTAACAGCGCGCAGGACACACACAATGTAACAGCGCGCAGGACACACACAATGTAACAGCGTGCAGGACACACACAATCTAACAGCGCGCAGGACACACACAATCTAACAGCGCGCAGGACACACACAATGTAACAGCACGCAGGACACACACACAATGTAACAGCGCGCAGGACACACACGCACACAATGTAACAGCGCGCGCAGGACACACACAATCTAACAGCGCGCAGGACACACACAATGTAACAGCGCGCAGGACACACACAATGTAACAGCGCGCAGGACACACACAATGTAACAGCGCGCAGGACACACACACAATGTAACAGCGCGCAGGACACACACAATCTAACAGCGCGCAGGACACACACAATGTAACAGCGCGCAGGACACACACAATGTAACAGCGCGCAGGACACACACAATGTAACAGCGCGCAGGACACACACAATGTAACAGCGCGCAGGACACACACAATGTAACAGCGCGCAGGACACACACAATGTAACAGCGCGCAGGACACACAGAATGTAACAGCGCGCAGGACACACACACAATGTAACAGCGCGCAGGACACACACAATGTAACAGCACGCAGGACACACAATGTAACAGCGCGCAGGACACACACAATGTAACAGCACGCAGGACACACACACACAATGTAACAGCGCGCAGGACACACACAATGTAACAGCACGCAGAACACACACACAATGTAACAGCGCGCAGGACACACACACAATGTAACAGCGCAGGACACACACACAATGTAACAGCGCAGGACACACACACACACAATGTAACAGCGCGCAGTGGACACACACACACACAATGTAACAGCGCAGGACACACACACACACAATGTAACAGCGCGCAGTGGACACACACGCACACAATGTAACAGCGCAGGACACACAAATCACACACACCTCACCTTGTGATGTCATCAGATTGTCTTTCTGTTATCTCCTTGGGAAATATAAATGATGTGATTGGTCAGTCGGAGTCGCTCTACCATCTGCCTGCGCTCAATTAATTAATCACATGGATAGTAGGGCAGTGTGGCACAGGCCCGGGGCGCAGCAGGCATTACCCCAGTCACAGGGATAGTACGGTATGACGAAACGGCCGCTTCAAAGTTTATTTGCATTTCTTTCTCTTTACAGTTTATTGTCTCTGTATATAGTGTAGAGTGTGTGTGATGTGCTATGCTGTTGTCAAAGTGTGTATCTGTATGTTACAGTTATAAGTTGTTATATTTTGCACTTACAAAACAGTAGGAGAGGACCCTGCTCAAGAGCTTGCAATCTAACTTCTTGTCTGCTTCCGCCCCCCGTAAGTAATGGATTCCTTTGTTCCTTTCTGTGTCCATGCTTGCATTACCCTTCCCCCAGTTCTGATTTGATAGATCAGGAGGGCTGTGGTTTTTACGTTTGAATGTGTCTGTACCTGAAAACCTGTAAATAAAGTTTTCTCCATTTGGATTTTGAATCAGCAACAACTCCACAGTATATGTGTCGGCTATTCTGTGTGTGGATACAAATATCTCCTGTGTTTCAGCAGAAAGGGGCGCCTGGGGTACCAGGATCCTTAACATACGGGTTTTGTTCTTTTATTATGTGGATTATTTAATAATAAACTTAGTTTTTTGGATTATTTCTTAAAGATAAACTAATATTATTTATGCACAGTCCCCCCGCTTCTCCTGTCCCGCCTCTCCAGCATACCATGTCCCCCCGCCTCTCCAGCGCACCGTCCCCCCGCTTCTTCTGTCGCCCGCCTCTCCAGCACACCCTGTCCCCCCGCCTCTGCAGCGCACCGTCCCTGCTTCTCCTGTCCCCCGCCTCTCCAGTGCACCCTGTCCCCCCGCCTCTCCAGTGCACCCTGTCCCCCCCGCCTCTCCAGCGCACGTCCCCCGCTTCTCCGTGCCTCTCCAGCGCACCCCGCCCCCCGCTTCTCCTGTGCCTCCGCCTCTCCAGCGCACCCTGTCCCCCGCTTCTCCTGTGCCCCTGCCTCTCCAGCGCACCGTCCCCGCTCTCCAGCCCATCGTCCCCCGCTTCTCCTGTGCCTCTCCAGCGCACCGCCCCGCTTCTCCTGTGCCTCTCCAGCGCACCATCCCCTGCTTCTCCTGTGCCTCTCCTGCGCACCGTCCCCGCTTCTCCTGTGCCTCTCCAGCGCACCGTCCCCCCGCTTCTCCTGTGCCCCTGCCTCTCCAACGCACCCTGTCCCCCGCTTCTCCTGTGCTCCCACCTCTCCAGCGCACCGTCTCCCCGCTTCTCCTGTGCCCCCGCCTCACAAGCGCACCCTGTCACCTCCTCTTCTCCTGAGTCCCCACCTCTCCTGCGCACCCTGTACCCCCGCTTCTCCTGTGCCCCGCCTCTCCAGCGCACCCTGTCCCCCGCTTCTCCTGTGCCCCTGCCTCTCCAACGCACCCTGTCCCCCGCTTCTCCTGTGCTCCCACCTCTCCAGCGCACTGTCTCCCGCTCTCTCCTGTGCCCCCGCCTCACAAGCACCCTGTCACCTCCTCTTCTCCTGAGTCCCCACCTCTCCTGCGCACCCTGTACCCCCGCTTCTCCTGTGCCCCGCCTCTCCAGCGCACCCTGCCCCCGCTTCTCCTGTGCCCCGCCTCTTCCAACGCACCCTGTCCCCCGCTTCTCCTGTGCTCCCACCTCTCCAGCGCACCGTCTCCCCGCTTCTCCTGTGCCCCCGCCTCTCCAGCGCACCCTGTCCCCCCCGCTTCTCCTGTGCCCCTGCCTCTCCAACGCACCCTGTCCCCCGCTTCTCCTGTGCTCCCACCTCTCCAGCGCACCGTCTCCCCGCTTCTCCTGTCCCCCGCCTCACAAGCGCACCCTGACCCCGCTTTTCCTGTGCCCCCCGCTTCTCTTGCGCACCCTGTACCCCCGCTTCCCCTGTGCCCCCGCTTCTCCTGCGATGTGCCCCCCGCTGTCTCTCCTGTGCCGTTTCCCCGCAACCTCTCCTGCAGTTCCCCCGCTCCTGCGCTGTCCCCCGCTGCCTCTCCTGCGCTGTCCCCCGCCGCCTCTCCTGCGCTGTTCCTTCGCCGCCTCTCCTTCGCTGTTTCCCGCCGCTTCTCCTGCGCTGTTTCCCCGCCGCCTCTCCTGCGCTGTTTCCCCGCCGCCTCTCCTGCGCTGTTTCCCCGCCGCCTCTCCTGCGCTGTTTCCCCGCCGCCTCTCCTGCGCTGTTTCCCCGCCGCCTCTCCTGCGCTGTTTCCCCGCCGCCTCTCCTGCGCTGTTTCCCCGCCGCCTCTCCTGCGCTGTTTCCCCGCCGCCTCTCCTGCGCTGTTTCCCCGCCGCCTCTCCTGCGCTGTTTCCCCGCCGCCTCTCCTGCGCTGTTTCCCCGCCGCCTCTCCTGCGCTGTTTCCCCGCCGCCTCTCCTGCGCGGTTTCCCCGCCGCCTCTCCTGCGCTGTTTCCCCGCCGCCTCTCCTGCGCTGTTTCCCCGCCGCCTCTCCTGCGCTGTTTCCCCGCCGCCTCTCCTGCGCTGTTTCCCCGCCGCCTCTCCTGCGCTGTTTCCCCGCCGCCTCTCCTGCGCGGTTTCCCCGCCGCCTCTCCTGCGCGGTTTCCCTGCGCTCTGATTGAGACTCACCTTTGCAGGAATTTTGAAGAATTCTTCCAGTCTGATCCGGTAGAAGACGACGAGAAGCCAGAGCATCAGCACCGAAATCACCGAGGAAAACAAACCGTCAATGAAACAAATGAAGGCGACAAGAATTTCCATTTTATTCCAGAATCTTCCATAGACCTCGATCCTTCATCCCGATCCCCCGGCCTAAATGTGACCTCATCTGCTCCTTACCTGAATCTCACCCTGAACCATGTCACATAACGTCCTAATAAGAAGAGCCTGGATCAGGTGCAACCGTCAAACCGCCACCCAAAATATCCAGACTTATATCAAGATTCAGCCATGTCCTGGTGTCCTAATGGTTGAATCTACTGTGAGGACACCAGGACACGGCTGAATCTTCTGATATGAGGACACGGCTGAATCTTCTGATATGAGGACACGGCTGAGTCTTGTGATATGAGGACACCAGGACACGGCTGAATCTTGTGATATGAGGACACCAGGACACGGCTGAATCCTGTGATATGAGGACACCGGGACACGGCTGAATCCTGTGATATGAGGACACCGGGGCACGGCTGAATCCTGTGATATGAGGACACCGGGACAAGGCTGAATCCTTTGGGCTGAAGATTGAAATTTCTTCTAGAAGCCAGGGCTTGGCTGAAGGCACTGAGTGCTGGAGTCTGAGCAGTGCGGGCCCCAGGCTTGTGACCCCGGGATTCTGGCTGCTGCCTGTGTGGGGCGAGTCCTGCTCTTCTCTGGTGACTCCAGATTTTCACTAAATTTGAAATATTCCACCAATGCGGTTAATCCAGAAAGTCCGGCTTGTCATTGAACAGAAACTTCCTGTCCACTTCCCTGAGCCGCACAGCGCCCCGAGGGGAGACAGGAATGTGACTGGTATCTCTGAGCCGCGGAGCTTACAATCTGACACGTCCACACCTCCAATTTGCCTGGTTTATTGTGCAGTGCTACAGGATAGGTTGGTGATACAGAAAGAACTGGCAGCGCACTCTCATCACACTCAGCCGGGTTTATGAAGTTTTGGAGTGTTGGTTTGTCGGAGGGCAGCGAACTGTGCTCGAGCAGTAAGCAATTCAGCCTGTAACAAGCTGACCAGATCGTCCATGGTCTGTGTGGCCCCATCTCTCATGAGGGGAACAGCCTGGGTGTCAGTCTCTCTGGTGACCTGATACTACCCGCTGGAAGATGGCTTAATGCTGTAATCCCCGGGCTGTGACGGTGTTTTGCTCTGGTCTGCTTTGGCTCGGCCACCTCTCTTTTTCTTCCTCTTACCGCTGGCTGGTGGGGGGAGGCTTCCTCCAGGGGTCTTGGGGACTTGTAGCTGGGCTGCAGTCCGCAAACTTTTTAAGTCTATTTCAAGTGCCCATTCCTCAGAAGTGAGTCCCTTCAGCACGGGCCAAAAGGCAGAGTCCTCATACACGTCCAGGTAGCGCCCCTGGATGGCGCACAATTTCGCATGTCTGGCGGCCTGTTGACTGCCATAATTGTCTCCCCCATTAAAGCGGATCCATGCTGGGCCAGGACCGTGCAACACATAGCCTGGGGGAGGCTTCTCATCAGCTTCCCAATCCTCCTCACTCACACATTGCAGCAAGTCCTCGTATTTGCATTCTAAATCGAGTGCGGCACACAGCCAGTGCACCAACTGGTCTCCATGGCTCGCAGTGGGCTGAGGCCCCAACACTTGGGGTCTCCACAGCTGAATGTCCTCTGTGATTCTCTGCTCATAAGGAATAAATGAACTGTCCTGCTCCATAGTCCTCTGTAGACGATTTTCTTTCACTGCAGGCAAAAACCTCTGCGGTTTCTCTCAACGGGGACACATCTCCACTCGCTCCGGGTTGCACCACACTTGTGCCTTTGACCCTTACTTCAGTATCTGTTCCATCCACGGCTCTCCAGCAGGTCCCTCAGGGTGTCTCGCTTGCAGGTTCTATAGTTAGCCATCTCGGGGTGTATTGTTGTTGGAGAGCCTCTATCCACACCGCTGCCAGCCAATGTGACGGAACCGTTCTCTTCCGCCTGTCCTGACTCTCCAGATACCCCCTTGCCAAGATCAGCCCGGCCTCTGAGTTGTTTGGAGCTCAGTGCCTCGAGCAGCCTGATCTTCAGCTCCAGATCTGCTTGATCTGAATCTCTGCCTTGGAGCCTCTTTGCATTTCCAGAAGGCCGCTATGTGCCTTCTGAGGTTGAGTGTAGTGTAGCGTAGTTGAAGGAGACACCAGACGAGCTGTATGTTCCAACAGGATTCTCTCTCTTTATGGAAGATTTCACCGGATATTTATACAAAATACAGCTATGCACATTCAAACTTCCCACCCATCCCAACAGATCTGATTGCTTGGTTCCAAGACCACTGCAGGTTTCCTTCAGGTCCTCTTCAGTTATAATTTGCATACCAAATGGTGAACATGTACCTAAAGTTTCTAATTACATTATGTCAGATAGGTATTTACAATAAACATTCTTTAGCCTTTAGCTCACACAACATTTACATAATCTATTGTTCGAACACATCAGATTAAAGACAAACACTATCCCAGACTTCTTGAATCAAACATGCAGCCAGATAAGGGGAAAAGCCCTGTTGCATAAATTACATAGTAGTAAAGCTTGTTTACTGGCTATACAAAAACACATTTACCTACAGAAATATAAGTATATTTAAAACTAAAGCTACGCAATTTACACTAAACTAATTTAAACTGAAACCAAACAATGTAAAATATTTTTAAAATCACACAATATAAATGAACATAAAGTCTCTTGGAGTTTGGAGCGTTACGTCAGTTCCATGACACACCCATACCTCTCCGAGAGGCACAAGCAGCTGGTGCCGGGCTTTTTTTTTATTGCTACTGAGCTGAGTGCTCCAGGACCCCAGGCCTTAGCCCTCCCTTCAGAACCCACCAACCCTAAACAACCCCCCTACTTTCAGACCCCACCCCCCCTACCTACAGACCCCACCCCACTAAACAATCCCCCTACCTTCAGATCCCACCCCTAAACAACCCCCCACCCCTACCTTCAGACCCCACCTCCCCTACCTTCAGACCCCACTAAACAACCCCCCACCCCTACCATCAGACCCCACCCCCCTACCATCAGAACCCACCTCCCCTACCTTCAGACCCCACTAAACAACCCCCCACCACTACCATCAGACCCCACCCCCCTACCTTCAGACCCCATCCCACTAAACAACCCACCCCTACCTTCAGACCCCACCCCCTAAACAACCCCTACCCCTACCTTCAGACCCCACCCCCTAAACAACCCCTACCCCTACCTTCAGACCCCACCCACTAAACAACCCCCACCCCTACATTAAGACCCCACCCCCTAAACAACCACCTCCCCTTCAGACCTCACCCCCTTAAAGAACCCCCCTCCCTTCAGACCCCACCCCCTACCTTCAGACCCCACCCCCTAAACAACCCCCATCCCTACTTTTAGACCAACTCCCGTAAACCCCCCTGCCCTACTTTCAGACCCCATCCCCCTAAACCCCCCTCCCGTCAGACCCCACCCCCTAAACCCCCTCCCTTCAGACCTCACCCCCCCTAAACAACCCCCTCCCTTCTGACCTCACCCCCCTAAATAACCCCCTCCCTTCTGACCTCACCCCCCCTAAAGAACCCCCCTCCCTTCTGACCTCACCCCCCCTAAACAACCCCCTCCCTTCTGACCTCACCCCCCCTAAACAACCCCCTCCCTTCAGACCTCATCCCCCTAAACAACCTGTTCACATCATATTATCTTCTATGAGGGGTTGGTCCTCTACCTAAATACAGAAAAAATGGCGTCGCGCCCATACTCACCGGAGCGGCAGCAACTGCCAGGTGTAACAGCCCAGTTAATGTATAAAACATAACAAGGAAAAAAGGTGTCATCTGCGCTCGTTTCTATGTGTTCCATGTACAACAAAACTGAGTTTTTGTTTGTTTCAATGGCCATTGCAACGTAAGCTCACTCACCACTTCACGGCACCTCTTTACAGAGTTGGTCCTCTACCCTCTTGACCTTCTGAGGATCACTAATCAGTGAATGCCAGCGACTGGTTTATGCTCAAGGTGAGCGCCTTTACTTAACGGTCATTTTCCTATTATACGCAGGTGAGCAGGACTTTACAATAAGCCCGCTCCGCTTTACAATAAGCCCTTGTTGGGTGAAATGCGTCGCACATGATGCGTCTGATTATTTTTTAACAGTCATGACCATTTTTACTTGCTCCCGCTTTTGCTCCTGTACCAACTCCCTCACATGGCTTTCCTCCTTTCACCACTGCCTGTCCTTTGTTAGTTGGGAGGTAAGGCGGCAGCCAAGGTATTAGGTTTATACACCGGCTCCTGGCCTAGGAGTGTTGTTACACCAGCGGGTGCCTGGGAGGCTGCCATTACTCCAGCGGGCGCCTGGGAGGCTGTCGTTACTCCAGCGGGCACCTGGGAGGCGGTCGTTACTCCAGTGGGCGCCTGGGAAGCGGTCGTTATTCCAGCGGGTGCCTGGGAGGCTGTCGTTATTCCAGCGGGCGCCTGGGAGGCTGTCGTTATACTGTTAAAGGTCACGTTTTAAGAAGGTCTTTATTAGATAATATATACATGGGCACATTGACAGAAGGTTTGGAGATCGCTCTCCTGTATCTTCATGGTTAGACACTAATGGAGTGGGAGGAGCCTCCAGCTGACACAGTGATTGGCTCCTAGTGACAGAGGGATCAGGATCCAATTAAGGGGAGAAGAATTTCCCAAATCAGTGCTTAAGCAGAGCAGCTATAAACGTATACATGGTCAGGGCGGCGAGTATATAAGCTGCAACTCAATTAACCCCTCATTGTCCATAATGAAAGAAAGAAACTCCCAACTGGAGATAAATAAATCTATTGGAGGCAATTCAGACGATCCACAAGCGGTGCAACTCAGAGATAACTGCGGATGAAGATGCAGACTCCGATCAATCATACGGTATTGGCTCCCAGTGTGCCCGTATATTAGCCGGGCCCAGCAGGAGAAGACATATCTCCGTGTTCCTCATATTCTCCTGACCATAGAGGCCGAATTGCTGTCAACCTGACTCTGATAACAACACGGGCCCTGGTATGTGCGTGATATATAAGAGATGAACAAGTTAATGTTTTGACGGGGGGGGGTGTCGGATGTGACGGAACCGTTCTCTTCCGTCTGTCCTGACTCTCCAGACACCCCTTCGTTGTGGTCAGCCCGGCTACTGGGAGCACTGTCCTTAGCGCCTCAAGCAGCTTGACCTGCCTGCTTCTGTTCCTCTGCCCTGGATGGAGCCGTTAGGAATTTCCAGAAGGCCGCTCGGTGCCTTCTGAGGTTGAGTGTATAGTGTAGCGTCGCTGCAATAAAACACCAGACGCGGCTGTATGCTTTAAAACAGGATTCTCTCTGTCTCAGTCTCTGAGAGTTCTGACTTAATGAACAAAAACGCCACCATTTATGCTGAAATCCAACAGCCATAATTTGCATAAATGACGCACATCACATTACTAAAATGCTAATTATTGTAAATACCTGACATAATGTAAACATTCTTTATGCAAATATTGTGTGAGTTAATCTATTGTAAAGGAGATCAGTTAGGTTTTGGCTGAGACAATGGTGACTCCCAGCCTCTGAGACATGTAAACAGATAACAGATGAACAAAGAGAAAAACCCTTTTGCCTAATCACAAATTACTCAACCTATTTTACAATCTATACGAAAGAAAGCATTGCACTCGCTGCAGGTAGTATCTTTAAAAAAAACCACATTTTTACCTAAAGAAATAGAAGTATATTTAAAACTAAAGCTACACTATTTTACACTAAACTAATTTAAACTAAAACCAAACGATGTAATATATATTTAAAAACACACGATATATAGTCCATCAGCGTTCCCATTTTGGGGCTCGGGCCGGTACTGTATAGTAAAATTAAAGGGTTGTAGGGCCAGGCTCCAACGTAACAAGCGGCCATTTTCTCCAGCCACCCAGTTGAGCAACACCAGGGGACTGTGGTCGGTCATGACAGTGAACGATCGCCCATAAACGTAGGGTTGAAACTTCCTCAGGCCCCAGGCCAAGGCCAAACATTCCTTCTCCACGGCGGCGTACCCCACCTCCCGGGGTAGCAGTTTACAGCTGATGAACGCCACCGGATTCTCCCCCCCATCGTCCCCCACTTGGCTTAACACGACTCCCAGTCCGAACATGGAGGCGTCTGTATGGACAACAAAGCGTTTATTATAATTTGGTGCCGCCAGGAGGGGAGCTTGGGTCAGGGCGGTTTTGAGATGTTGGAAGGCCGTCTCACACTCCGGGGACCACAGGACTTGGCGGGGTAGGGATTTTTTGGTCAAGTCCGTCAGGGGTTTAGCGAGGTCGCTGTAATTGGGGACGAATTTTCTGTAATACCCAGCGGTCCCTAGGAAGGCAAGGACCTGGGTCTTGGTCACAGGAGTGGGCCAATCTAAGATGGCTTCGATCTTGGTGGGTTCGGGTCGCTGTTTCCCACACGCCACCCGGTGGCCGAGGTACTGTACCTCGGACACCCCGATCTTACATTTCTCTGGTTTGAGGGTCAGGTTGGCGTCCCTGATCCGGTCTAGCACTACCCCCAGGTGGTGAAGGTGTTCCTCCCAGGTTTGGCTGTAGATGGCTATGTCATCCAGGTAGGCACAGGCAAACTCCTGTAGGCCGTCGAGAAGGCGATCAATTAAACGCTGGAAGGTAGCCGGAGCGTTCTTCATCCCGAACGGCATGACCCGAAATTGGTACAGGACGAACGGGGTGATGAAGGCCGACTTGGGGGTCACCTCCTCCTCAAGGGGAATCTGCCAGTACCCCTTACATAAGTCTATGGTGGTCAAGTAGTGCCTCTGGGAGATCTGATCTAGTAGCTTGTCGACTCGGGGCATGGGGTAGGCGTCTGTGATGGTACAGTCATTCAACCTCCAGTAGTCGATGCAGAACCGGGTGGTACCATCCTTTTTAGGGACCAACACTACTGGGGAGGCCCACGGACTGGCTGAGGGCTCAATTACCCCTAGCTCTAGCATTTCCCGGATTTTGGCCCGCATGGGTTCGCGGACTGCCTCCGGGAGTCGGTACAACAGTTGCCGGAGGGGCCTCTGCCCTGGGGTCTCTACTTTGTACAGTGCCTGGTGGGTATAGCCGGGGAGTGCGGAAAAGACCTCCTGGCGGTCTTGGAGCACCCGCCTAACCTGGGCCTGTTTGTGGGGTCCCAACCCCTACCCGAGGGATGGCTATCTACCCCGGGGAGGTCCATTATGGGGATCTGTTCTGCCTCCTCGGTGGCCGGAGTGCAGATGGCAGCCACTGCCTCAGGCTGTTCGTGGTAGGCCTTTAGCATATTGACGTGGAACGTCCGCTGGATCCTGGTGTCTGCGCAGCTGACAACCACGTAGGTGGTATCCCCCAGTTGGGTTACCACCTGGTAGGGGCCCTGCCAGGACGCCTGCAGCTTGTTCTGCCACTGTGGTTTCAACACCAGGACCTTCTGGCCCATGAGGAAGGAGCGGCTTCGGGCGGAGCGGTCATACCACGCCTTCTGCTGGGCCTGGGCTGCCTGCATGTTCCCCTGGAGCAGTCCCGTGAGTTCTGTTAGGACGGGGAGTCCTTCGGACTTCTGTCTCCCTTCCCATGGGGCCCTAACTAGGTCTAAGGGTCGCCGTACCCTGTGCCCATATACCAATTCAAAGGGGGAGAACCCGGTAGACTCCTGGGGCACCTCCCTATATGTGAATAACAAGTGGGGCAGATACGTCTCCCAGTCCTTCCTCTCCTGGGTGAATGCACAGATCAACTGCTTCAGGGTCCCGTTAAACCGCTCACACAGCCCATTCGTCTGGGGATGGTATGGAGCTCTGTGGAGAGCCTTGACACCGCAGAGTCGCCAGAGCTGTTGGGTCAGCTCAGCGGTGAACTGGGACCCTTAGTCAGATAAAATTTCCCAGGGGAACCCCACCCAGGAGAACACCCGTAGGAGGGCATCCGCTAAGGTGTCGGCCTGAATATTGGATAAGGGTATGGCCTCGGGTTACCGGGTGGCATAGTCCACCACCGTGAGAATATATTTCTTCCCCATGGTGCTGGGGTGAGCCAGGGGGCCGTTTATATCTACCGCCACCAGGCTAAAGTTCTCCTGGATGATGGGCATCGGTCGTAGCGGGGCTTTTAGGTGGTCCCCAGTTTTGCCCACCTTCTGGCAGACAGGGCAGGTGCGGCAATACTCCCGCACGTCCTCATGGAGTCGGGGCCAGAAGAAGGCCTGGGATAGTCGGTGCTGGGTCTTAGACTTCACCAGGTGACCGGCGAGGGGGATGTCGTGGGCCAACCTTAAGAGTTCCTGTCTAGGGGCCTGGGGTACAACTGTTTGTGGGGGGGCCTGTTTCCTCCGCGTTCCCACCCTCTCGGTGTATCTGTATAACAGCCCATCTTCCCACTCAATGCAGTCGTCCCTTTCCTCTTCCTGACCCTTGCCTGCCCTGTCCCGGTACCTTTCTAGGGTAGGGTCCGTTTGTGTCTGGTGCCAGAGGGTGGCCGGGGAGTCCCACGTAAGGGAATGGTCGGGTCGGGGGGATGGGGTGTCGCTCTGTCGGGGTTTGGTTTGTGGTCTCACCTGGGTCCTGGCTGGAGTGGTGTGGTGGGTCCGGCGGTCACGGGTACTGCTGCGTCTGTGGCATAGGCTGAGACCATAGTTACATAGGCTGAAAAAAGACATGCGTCCATCGGGTTCAGCCTCTCCCACATAACCTACTGCTGTTGATCCAAAAGAAGGCAAAAAACTCAGTCTGAAATGCTTGCCAATATAAAACATACTGGGAAAAAATTCCTTCTTGACCCCAGAATGGCGTCAGATTTCTCCTTGGATCAAGAAGCTTTTACCCACATATTATAACCCTTAATATTCTGTGTCTGCAGGAAGTCAAAGTCTTGTACAGACTCTGACCCAACCACCTCAACAGACAGAGAATTCCACAGCTTTATTGTTCTCACCGTAAAATAACCCTTCCTATGCTTTAAGCTAAATTTTCTTTCTTCCAGTCTAAATGGATGACCCCTTGTCCTATGTATAGTCCTGTTAATGAATAGGTTATCAGACAATGGTTGATAATGGCCCCGTATATATTTATATAAGGTTATCAGATCCCCTCTAAGGCGCCGTTTCTCTAAACTAAACAGGTTTAAGCTTGTTAGTCTTTCCTCATAACTTAACCCTTCCATTCCCCTTATTAATTTAGTTGCTCGTCTCTGCACTTTTTCTAGCGCTATATCTTTTTTTAAGACCGGTGCCCAAAATTGCACGGCATATTCAAGGTGCGGCCTGACCATTGATTTATACAGAGGCAAAATTAAATTAAAAGTTTTCATCCCGTGAGTGAACTCCCCTTTTAATGCATGCCAATACTTTGCTGGCCTTGGCGGCTGCTGTTTGACATTGCACATTGTTACTTAGTTTGAAGTCTATGATTATTCCCAAATCCTTCTCCTGCGTCGAAGCGGGTACGAACTTTCGGGGAATAGATGCGTGGAAGCGGCGCCACAGGTCCGATTCGAAGATGCGGAACTATTGTAGCTGCGGCGGTTCACTGCTCCGATGCGCGGGACGTCGCCACGGTGGTCGACGAGTCGTACCTCGTGTGTGATGCGCACAGAGACTGCGAGGAGCCTCGTGTGGCGAACGATCAGAAAAGACACCAGGCGGAGCTGAATGTACAGGTTGAACTGACTTTACTGAGAACTTCACATATATTTATCAACAATCAAACATAAACAAGACAATGGAAACCCTGCCCGCCCCCCATGAGCCCATTGGCCCTTTCTCGAGGTGGAGTGCCTTGGTCCCGATTCGCATTGGTCGATTCGTAACCGGACGTTCCGAATCGGCCATTTTTCGATTCGGCCACTCCGACCGGATCCACGAGGCGATGGCAAATGGCGGCGAGCAAAGCATACAATGGGGTTTAACATACGTTTCACAGTTATACATACAGGGGACACTTTTATTACATCACACAATAACCACATCTAGTAAAATAAAACAAGGTGTGCCTATGGTGCAACGGCACCTAAGAATCCATAGTAACCCCCACGTCATTAACGCTGTCCCTGGCTGAGGGTCCTGGGCTTTGCGGCCGAGCCTCTTGAGGCATTCCGTGACACACATCCACTGCGACCCCCTGATCTATACTTCTACTTACTTCCTCATAGAACGTAATTAGGTTAGTCTGACATGATCTGTGTTTCATGAAACCATGCTGATTTTTGCCAATAACATTATACCTCCCAATAAATTCCTGAATATTATCCCTTAGTAACCCCTCGAATACTTTCCCAGCCACAGATGTTAAGCTCAAAGGTCTATAATTCCCAGGCACAAATTTTAAACCTTTCTAAAATATAGGGACCACGTCAGCTTTTCTCCAATCCTCTGGTACAATTCCTGAAAGAAAAGAATCTTGAAAGATTAAGAACAGAGGTTTACATATTTCAACACATAGCTCTCTCAGTACTCGCGGGTGAATTCCATCTGGCCCTGGGGCTTTATTCACATTGTTTAATTTCTGCAAAACCTTGTCCTGAGTCAACCAGTCACTTTGTATTAGTAAGTTTTTATTAATGAATTTCATGTCTCCTGTTACAGGTTTCTCTTTGATAAATACTGAAGAAAAATAATCATTTAAAATGTCTGCCTTATCCTGATCTTCAGTTAACAATAACCCTGACTCAGATTTTAGTGAAGCTACATTTTCACTCTTGGGTATTTTAGAATTTATGTACCTAAAGAATCTTTTAGGGTTGGTCTTGCTCTCTTTGGCTATTTCTTTTTCATTTTCTAGTTTAGCCCATCTAATCGTATTTTTACATGCTTTATTGGCTGCCCTATATGCTTTATAGGATGCCTCAGATTTATCAGGATTTAAAAGCTTTAAATGCCTTCTTTTTATTTTTCATTTCCTTGGTTTCAGTCTGTTTCTTTTATATTTATTAACCAGTGGAATATATTGTGACGTGTACTTTTCTAGTGTTAGTTTAAAGATATTCCCCTTATCCTCAGTGTTTTTCCCGTGAAAGTGTTTCTGCCAGTCAATGACATTGAGAGCTTCCTTTATTTTAATAAAGTTGGCCTTTTTAAAATTATGTTTTAGCATGCCCCTTATGAATGTGTTTGAGTTAATTTCAAAAGTCACCATATTATGGTCACTGTTTCCCAACTGTTCCTTTACATTAATATTTGAGAAAATATCCACATTATTTGTTATAACCAGGTCCAGACAGTTATCCTCTCTAGTTTGTGTTTCTACCAGTTGTGACATGAAGGTATCATTTAAAATGTTCAGAAACCGGATTCCCTTTGCTGAATTACTAGTCCCACTATCCCAATTAATGTCCGGGTAATTAAAATCTCCAATAATTAAAGTGCTACCATGATGTGCAGTCTTCCTAATTTGCTCTAACAGTTGTTCTTCCTCATCATATCTATATTAGGTGGTTTATAGCATATGCCAACCAATAGTTGACTTCCCTGTTTATTCCCTAACGAAATATTTACCCATAAGGATGCCACATTTCCCTCATCGCTTTCCAGTTGTGTAATATTATATGTAAATCAGGATTTAAAGCCTAAGAAAGGGGGTGGAGTGTGTTTATGTTTCCTATCCTTTCTAAACAATGTATAACCGTTTAAGTTTACAGCCCAGTCATGCGTTTCGTCCCACCATGTTTGTTATTCCAATAATGTCGTATTGCTTAGTGTATGCTATTACCTCTAGTTCCCCCATCTTGTTATTGAGGCTCCTTGCATTAGCAAGCATACATTTAATGTTGTCTCTACATTACATGCCTCCACTGTTCTGACATTACCCATCCCCCCGGCTCCACCCCCCTTAGTCTGAGCTGAAACACTTGCGCTATCTGCTCTGTCTCCATTTTGTAAGATACTGTATCCCTCCCCCCCTTCCACTAGTTTAAAGTCTCCTCCAACCTTTTAACCATCCTCTCCCCTAGCACAGCAGACCCTCTTCCATTCAGGTGCAATCTATCACAACTATACAGATTGTACCCCAGTGCAAAATGAGCACAGTGCTCTAAAAACCCAAAGCCCTCCTTCCTGCACCAAGACTTAAGCCACGCATTGACCTCCCTGATCTCCCGCTGCCTTTCCACTGTAGCACAGGTAGGATTTCAGAAAATACTACCTTGGAGGACCTCTTCAGTTTACTTCCTAATTCCCTGAAATCATTCTTCAGGTCCTTCCATCTTCCTCTTACTTTGTCATTGGTACCAATATGGACCATGACAGCTGGGTCATCTCCAGCCCCTCCCAATAATCTATCAACTCTGTCAACCACATGCCTAACACGGGCACCCGGCAGACAGCAAACTGTCCGGTTAAGGCGATCAGCGCGACAGATTACCCTGTCTACTCTCTTAATAATAGAGTCCCCTACCACCACAACCTGTCTAGGCTTACTTGCCCTCTTTATCCCTCCCTTACTTGGTGGGCTGATCCCCCGGCTGTTAGAGGAAGCAGCCTCCTCCAGTACTGCTACACCTGAGCTGATGCACCCAACATCTTCGCTCAAAGGGGCAAATCTGTTGGTGTGCGAAAGATCAGGACTAGCCAACCTTTTCCTCTTCCCTCCCCCCCCCTGCTACCACGTGTCACTGACACCCAGCTACCAACCTGTTCCCCGGTTAACTCCACTCCTCCCACACCCCTAGATTCCTCAACTATACTTTGCTCCGTGAGAAGCCGCTCCTTTCAAGATTGTCAATCTGCCTCAGCGTTACGATTTGCCCTTCCAGATCTCCAATATGAGCTTCCAGAAGAGCTACACGTTCACACCTGCTACAGAGATATGGACCCTGGAAGGATTCCTCCAGACATGCATACATGCAGCAGGATGTGCACTGGGTCAAACCTTCAAGCTTGCTAACACTCATACCCACAACAAGAGAGGAAATATATATCACAATTTGTACCGGTTATTTGAACTCCTGTTTTTAACTCCACTTGAAAATAGCCCACTTTAGGAGTAGACCACAACAAGCCCTTGTGAGCCAAGGCAGACGTCCCAGGTCATTCCCGAGGAGGATTTCGGCTGGTAATTTGTCCAATAGGCCCACTTTCACAGATCCTGCCCCGGAGCCCCAATCTAGGTGGACTCGGGTGGTGGACAGCCAGAGTACTTTTCCCCCGGCGACTCGGACGGAAATGGTCTGGCCGGACCGGTTCCTTGCGGGTACCAGGTAGGGGCGTACGAGGGTAATGGTGGCGCCAGAATCCCAGAGACCCTGGGCTGCCCACCCGTTTATCCATACGGCCTGTCGGTGGTTCTCGCGGTTGTCGGCGGTGGCGGCTTGCATAGGGTCTGCCTCGTGCAGCATGCCCCACTCTTCCTGACTGTCCAGGTACTGGAGTTCATCATTGTAACAGTGGCGCGGGCAGGACCCCTTGGTATGTTGGGGTCGATTAGGACAGTTTTGTCGAAAGTGGCCCACTTGGTTGCAGCCATAGCAACGTATGGTGGCCGCCGTGTTCGGGCAGGCCATAGGTCGAGGTGCGGGCCAAAGGGTCCGGGTGAGGGGTGGACAAAGAGGGTCGGGGGGTGGGTTGTCGCTCGGTCCCACTGTGCTTCCGAGTGTCCGTGTATTCGTCCGCCCAGGTAGCAGCTTGCTGCACAGTTTGGGGCTTCTAATCCCTCACCCACTCCTGTACTGCTGTGGCGGTGTTCTCGAAAAATAGTTCCAGTAGTAGGAGCTGCGTGATTTCCTCCACGGTTAAGCATGGCTCCCCTGGAACCAGGTTTTCAGGTCGCGTTGTAACCGGTGAGCCCACTCCACGTGCGTGATGCCGTTGGGCCGACGGGAGTTGCGGAACTTCACCCGGCTGGCTTCTGGGGTGATGGCGAAGCGGGCCAGTAGTATCTGCTTCACCCGAACATAGTCCATGGCCTCTTTGTCCGGGACTGTTGTTCGGTATGCCTTTGCTGCTCGGCCCGACAGTTTGCTGGCTAGAATTCCAGCCCAGGCTTGGACTTCATGTACCTGGCATAATCTTTCCAAGGCTTGGAGGAAGCTCTCAATTTCCTCCTCCGCCTCATTAAATGTTTTAAATGCCTGAAAGGGTACCTTCCGGGCCGTTGGTCTCTCTGGGTTGGGGCTTTCTATCCGACTGGCCTGTATCTCCGCCATCCGCAGTTCATGCTGGCGATCCTTTGCTTGCTCCTCCTGTTGTTGGATGTCCCTAATGGCCTGTTGTATGGCGGCTTCTGACAGGGCGGCACCGTACATAGCTATCCTCTCTCGGACTTTCTTTTGGAAGGGGGTCTTCTGTGGCCGGGGTCCCTGTGCCCCCGTTCTGTTGATCCATTGCGACCAGTTCTCTTACCAGGGTGTCTTTAGTTTTTGAGCCAGCGGCCCCTCCTCGATTCTCCAATATGTCTCTCAGCGTGTCCCTCTTGTAGTTGTCATAGCTGGCCATTCTGCGTTTCTTCTGGGGTTGGAGAGCTTATCCTCACCGCTTGCCACCAGTGTGACGGAACCGTTCTCTTCCGTCTGTCCTGACTCTCCAGACACTGCGTCGTTGTGGTCAGCCCGGCTACTGGGAGCGCTGTCCTCAGCGCCTCGAGCAGCTTGACCCGCCTGCTTCTGTTCCTCTGCCCTGGAGCCGTTAGGAATTTCCAGAAGGCCGCTCGGTGCCTTCTGGGGTTGAGTGTATAATGTAGCGTCTCTGAAATAAAAACACCAGATGCGGCTGTATGCTTTAAAAACAGGATTCTCTCTCAGTCTCTGAGAGTTCTGACTTTTAATGAACAAAAACGCCACCATTTATGCTGAAATCCAACAGCCATAATTTGCATAAATGATACACATCGTCCTACTAAAATGCTAATTAGGTATTTACAATAAACATTCTTTAGCTCACACAATATTTGCATAATCTATTGTAAAGGAGATCAGTTAGGTTTTGGCTGAGACAATGGTGACTCCCAGCCTCTGAGACATGTAAACAGATAGCAGATGAACACAGAAAAACCCTTTTTCCTAATCACAAATTACTCAACCTATACGAAAGAAAGCATTGCACTCGCTGCAGGTAGTATCTTTAATAAAAACCACATTTTTACCTAAAGAAATAGAAGTATATTTAAAACTAAAGTTACGCCATTTTACACTAAACTAATTTAAACTAAAACCAAAACGATGGAATATATATTTAAAAACACACGATATAAATTGAACATAAAGACTAAACATGGTCTTTAAACTTGTCCAGTTTGGGTTCCGCGGTTTGCTGAGGCGAGCCTGATATCAGCTCTGTGACATCGGATCTCAATGATGTCGCCAGTAATCTCAGACCTGTCAGAATTTCTCAGCCCATACAATATCCTTCCTGTAGGTATGTAGCATGTGAAATGCTGCAGCCGCCCCAGGTGTGAAATGCTGCAGCCGCCCCAGGTGTGAAAAGCTGGAGGGCGTCATTCAGGTCACCCTGTTTATCAGACTTTAATTAGTAACAGACACACGTAGGGTTATTCAGAGAAAGGTGAAACTGTTGATTTGGAAAGTGAGATAAAAGGAGAATTTTTCTGGTTTGGGCCTAGAATTGTCTCTTCTCCAGCCCTTCTCTCACTGATCCACCAGGAGGAAAATAATGTGTATTTTATAACGCTCCCACATGAAAGCCCATCTCAAAGTCATACAAACACGTGTAATAAAAGCAAAAGCTGCTGGCGAGGGCAACCTATAACCAGAGGGCAACCCGTAAACTGGGGGCAGCCCATAACCAGAGGGCAGCCCGTAAACTGGGAAACGCGTAACCAGAGGGCAGCCCGTAACTGTGACGGAACCGTTCTCTTCCGCCTGTCCTGACTCTCCAGATACCCCCTTGCCAAGATCAGCCCGGCCTCTGAGTTGCTTGGAGCTCAGTGCCTTGAGCAGCCTGATCTGCAGCTCTAAATCTACTTGATCTGAACCTCTGCTTTGGAGCCTCTTTGCATTTCCAGAAGGCCGCTCTGTGCCTTCTGAGGTTTTGTGTAGTGTAGCGTAGTTGAGATTTTGCTGCGAAAAAACGTGAAATCAAGAAATGCTAAAAAAAAAAAAATCAAAAAAAAAAAAAAAATGAAATCTGTTAATTCTGCAGAAATTAAAATTCCCCCATGTAACCAACCATACGGACTTACGGCAAGACCGCCGGCTCCCGCGTCCTCCAATCAATGCCGGTGCCAGAGCTTTACAAGAACCAGACGCCTGGATGTGAAAGGGTTTATTGTTGAAAACTCATCATTATAAACACAAGAAGGGGCTTCACCGACACTCCCTGGAGGTGCCGCAGATTCCACAGGAAGCCAGTGACGATAGAACACGGGACATCTTGCGTCCTATGCCACCACCAAGACCTGCCATCTACTAAACCAACCTCCCCAAGAGCGATGTCCTCTGAATAGAGCCCACAAACCACACGCTGCGGGGGGAGAAACACAAAGGCGCACAATGTGACAACAAAAGACTCCTCCCTCTCGTGGCAGGGTGTGGGGTGGTTGGCTCCCCCAGACCTCGGATCCGACGCCCCAAAGACCTCATTAATGAAACAATGACCAAACCAGCATGACCCCAGAGAACGGTGTCCAGGAGCGTCCGGGACGCACTCAGGTGGCAGACAGACACGCTTTCTGAGCGACCACGATGTCATCCAGCTTCTTCTTAATCTTCAGGAAATGTCTTTTAAATTCCAGGCCGTCTCCCTGTGAAAAAAACAACAACGGTGTCAGGGGGCTCATGCAGCAGCAAACCGGGGGCCATGGCAATGGCGGCAGGGGGCATGGCTCACAGAGAGGCAACTCCACAGGCCAGCAGGTGGCGTGGCTCAGAGCTGCACCTCCACAGGCCAGCAGGGGGCCGTGGCTCAGAGCTGCACCTCCACAGGCCAGCAGGGGGCCGTGGCTCAGAGCTGCACCTCCACAGGCCAGCAGGCGGCCGTGGCTCAGAGCTGCACCTCCACAGGCCAGCAGGGGGCCGTGGCTCAGAGCTGCACCTCCACAGGCCAGCAGCGGGTCATGGCTCACAGAGGCACCTCCACAGGCCAGCAGCGGGTCATGGCTCAGAGGCACCTCCACAAGCCAGCAGGGGGCGTGGCTCACAGGCACCTCCACAGCCCAGCAGGGGGCGTGGCTCACAGGCACCTCCACAGCCCAGCAGGGGGCGTGGCTCACAGGCACCTCCACAGCCCAGCAGGGGGCGTGGCTCACAGGCACCTCCACAGCCCAGCAGGGGGCGTGGCTCACAGGCACCTCCACAGCCCAGCAGGGGGCGTGGCTCACAGGCACCTCCACAGCCCAGCAGGGGGCGTGGCTCACAGGCACCTCCACAGCCCAGCAGGGGGCGTGGCTCACAGGCACCTCCACAGCCCAGCAGGGGGCGTGGCTCACAGGCACCTCCACAGCCCAGCAGGGGGCGTGGCTCACAGGCACCTCCACAGCCCAGCAGGGGGCTTAGCTCACAGGCACCTCCACAGCCCAGCAGGGAGCGTGGCTCACAGGCACCTCCACAGCCCAGCAGGGGGCTTAGCTCACAGGCACCTCCACAGCCCAGCAGGGAGCGTGGCTCACAGGCACCTCCACAGCCCAGCAGGGGGCGTGGCTCACAGGGAAGCGCCTCCACAGGCCAGCAGGGGGCGTGGCTCACAGGGAGGCGCCTCCACAGGCCAGCAGGGGGCGTGGCTCACAGGGAGGCGCCTCCACAGGCCAGCAGGGGGCGTGGCTCACAGGGAGTCGCCTCCACAGGCCAGCAGGGGGCGTGGCTCACAGGGAGTCGCCTCCACAGGCCAGCAGGGAATGTGGCTCACAGAGAGGCGCCTCCACAGCCCCAAAGGAAGCCGAGGAAGACACTGGAGCATTGAAACAGAGATGGCGGTTTAACCAGCAAATCAGAATACAGGAATCTGGCCGTACCTTGGAGAGCCGGAAATCCAGTAATATCCTCTCCTCCAGCTCCAGCAGGTTGACCTTGAATATTAACTTGTTGTTTCGTCGGTCCATGGTAGAAATCGTGACCTGGAATGCACAAAAGCGGAAAGTTAAAGTACTGGCACGCGGGCGAGGACACGGGTCTGCAGTGGGTAGCCTGGCCTCTGACCTGGTTGGCGCAGGTCTTCTTGCAGATGTAGCCCATCTTTTCGCAGTTCTCTCTCAGAGTCAGGTACGAGTTCTCCGCGTCCACTCGAGTAAAGAATCTCGTCATCCTCTTGACCAGGCGCTGCCACGGATTCTGTGACAAAAAGGAGAAGAATTGATCCCCAGAGCCTGGGACACCACGACCAACAGACAGACTACTGCCCGGGACATGTCAGCACGCAGAAGGCGTTGCCATGTTTAGGTGTTTGGCCATTTTATGTAGGGATGCACCGAAACTAAAATTTTAATCTGTGTCTTGTCACTGCCACCCATCAGGGGGTCTCACTGATTTATAGGAGGTTTCTGGGAATTGTAATCTGTGTCTTGTCACTGGCTGCCAGCTATCAGGGTGTCTCATGGAGTTATACCAGAGTTCTGGAAATCTTTAATCTAGATAACACAGTTGAATCCCAGACACAGATAAGAGGGCAAGCAGCCTCTGTCGGAAGGCTGTGTCCCTGGTCCTCGTGGACATGGTGCATCCTCTGCAGGGGCACGCTTGTCCTTTGTAACTGGTGCTGGACGTACAAAGGATATGCAGGATTGGCTAACCAGGCCATCCTCTTCCTCAGACAGCCAGGCTTGTAGTGGTTTACAACAAAAACTAGGCAGAACGTTCTCTATGACCAACCGTAGCCAGTCCAAGGCATCAGAAGTCACAACTGCTCAGGTGCAGAGCGCTGTTGTCTCAAAGCACATGTACAGGAAGTCTGTCTGGGAGTTCTTTAAGAAATGTGCAGCAGACTGCACCGTTGCTATTTGTAATCTGTCAGATGAGGATCAAGCGTGGGAAAGACATCCCACGCTTGGGTACCACGTGCTTGAGGCGACATGACCACCTGCCACGCATCCCGTTGGCACAACACTTTGCATAGGTCCTCATCTGTCTCTACCCCCACTATATGTCCTGCCATGTCATTGCCTACAACCTCCACTGACAGGGATGATGCTAAAGTTATGGGTCTACCAGGTCCTTCCTCACAATGTGACAGCATCCCATCAGCTGAAGATTTATGCAGTCAGATTACGTTGCCCCAGCGTAAAAAAAATATAGTCCCAACCATCCCCAAGCACAGCGTCTAAATGCCAGTTTAGCAAAATTACTCACATTACAGCTGCTGCCTTTCCAGCTGGTGGACTCTGCTCCCTTCCGTGAATGTGTTGTACCACAGTGGCAGGTTCCAAAACGCCATTTCTTTTCACGGAAGGCCATTCCAGCACTATACCAGCACGTGGAAGACAATGTTATCGAGTCATTGGGAAAGGCAGTCAGCAGCAAGGTGCACATGACTTTAGACACGTGGTCCAGCAAGCATGGACAGGGCCGTAACATTTCCTTCACGGCACACTGGGTAACTCTGATTGCAGCTGGGAGGGATCCAGGACGGGGCTCTGTGCTGGAGCTTGTTCATCAACCACGCCTACAGAAAGCTGGTTGTATGAGGTCTGTCTGCTGTTCCTCCACCACCTCTTCCTCCTCCTTCTCTGTCTCTGGCGAAGTGGCAGCTAAACCGACGCATGGCAGGGGCTACGCAATGGCTCAAGCAAAAAGATGCCATACTGTGCTTGAGCTGGTTTGTTTAGGGGACAGGAGCCACACCGGGCCAGAAATTCTGTCAGCTCTGCAGGGGCAGAGATGGTTAACACCACGCCAGCTTCCGCTGGGAATTGTCGTCTGTGATAATGGCAGCAACCTTCTCTCCGTCCTAAGCAAGGGTAAATTGACGCATGTACCATGCCTAGCACCTGTCCCAAATGTGGTGGGTACAGCGTTTCCTAACCAGGTACCCAGGGCTGGCAGAGCTTCTCAGCCAGGCCAGAAAAGTATGCAGCCACTTCAGACGGTCATTCCCAGCAAGCGTTCGCCTGGCAGAAATTCAAAGAGAATTCCACCTTCCCACAAACCGTCTGATCTGTGACATGCCCACCAGGTGGAACTCGACATTAGCAATGCTGCAGCGTCTGCACAAGCAGCAGAGGGCCATCAATGAGTACCTGTGTGAGTATGGCACAAGGACAGGTTCAGGTCAACTTAGTCCCGTCCCCCCCGCAGTGGCTGATGATCAAGGATGCATGCACTGTACGGTCACCATTTGAGGAGGCAACAAGGATGGTGAGCAGGGACAGTGCATGCATCAGTGACACAATTCCTTTACTGTTCCTGCTGGAGCGCACTCTGCGGGGAATTATAGATGTGGCACTAGAGGCAGAGCAACGGGAGGAAGAGGAGGCCTTCCCTAGCTCTCAAGGCCCCAGTCTTTACGCAGACAGCATTCCTGCGGGTCCTCAGATCAGACAGGAGGAGAATGAGGAATATTTAAATGGGGGGAGGGGCATTGAAGGTGGGGATTCCTCAAGGGAGGGTTTTGTGTGCCCAGAAACACAAGGGCTAGTGCGTGGCTGGGAGGAGGAAGTGCACGATGGGGTCATCCTCATTGACCAGGAAGACTCGGAAGCTAATGCCACCTCCAACCTACGCTGCATGGGCTCCCTTATCCTGCAAAGCCTGCTAAAGGAGAGGGATCATTACTGGTTGGCAACCCTTCATGATCCTCGATACAAGGGTAAAGTTGCAGAGCTCATCCCGCAGAGGGAGGACGGGATGAAAACTTGAGGACGCTCTAAAGCGACACTTGTGTAACACCTTTCCAGGCACTGGTAGGTTACCAAGTGATGACACAGGTACTTCTGAGGCTGGGGATGATCAGAGGAAGAGCGGTGAAGGCCGGGGCCGCTTGACTGATGCCTTTTTAAATTATTTTAGCCCACGACGCCCAGGGACGTCAAATGTAGGCACCCATTGCCAGTGTCTTCACCGTATGGTGCGGGACTACCTAGGGGCAAGGGAAGACCTGGATACCTTTCCAGCAGATGATCCACTGGCTTACTGGGTGTTGAGATTGGATCACTGGCCAGAACTTAGCCAATATGCTATGCAGCTACTAGGTTGCTCTTCATCCAACGTGCTTTCTGAAAGGACGTTCAGTGCCGCTGGAAGTGTTGTCACAGACAAAAGAGTGCGTCTGTCCACCGACTCTGTAGACCGGCTGACATTTATAAAAATGAATCCGTCCTGGATCAGCAGGAAACAATCCCCTGATGCTGACGTAACTGAAT
Organism: Leptobrachium leishanense; assembly: GCA_009667805.1. Classification (NCBI taxonomy): domain Eukaryota; kingdom Metazoa; phylum Chordata; class Amphibia; order Anura; family Megophryidae; genus Leptobrachium; species Leptobrachium leishanense. Next base: position 39,884 of record RXON01000519.1, read on the forward strand.
AGATCGGGCATCTCTTCTGCATTCCCAAAATCTCCACCACTGCACTCTTCCACAATACCACAAAGTGGTTACGGTGTGAAGGCACTTGCTGCCACCAAAGGCACAATATTTGGGTGCACTGCCACTGACGCCTATACCAGATTCATATCATTTTAATATTGCACCGCAGGGTCCAACCCTGCACTCTTCCACAATACCACAGAGGGGTTACGGTGTGACGGCACTGTTGCCGACACTAAAGGCCCAATTTTAAAGCACCTATTGTTACTTTCATCCAAAGCCTGCATAAGTTTCACCATAATTTAGCCAAAAAAAATCACTAAACTTGTTCTGTGTGTCCTAAAACGCCTCCTCTTTTCATACAGGCTGCCGCCCCAAGCAGTTGTTTATGAATAGATTAAAAAGGAAAACCATTTACAGTCATTTGAAATGTAATTTGTTTGTTTTTAAATGTATCTATACATCCTACAAATCCACCACTTCACAGGCAGGTTATGGGGACCTCCTAGGCACGATATTTGAAGGAATTTTTCGTTTTTATTCTTAACCTTTATTTCATGGTAAAACTCACTGTTCCTTTAAAAACTTTTTGTCCTGGTTTCTTGTCCCCCAGGGCACTACCCGGACCCCCATACACCTTTTATGGCCAATATCTTGCATATATGCCCTCTTGGAGGGCACGCTAAATATCGAACTTTCGAATCCCATTGACTTGCATTGAGTTCGGTTCGTGTTCGAACTCAAACTTTTGAAATTGAAAACACAGGGGTGTTCGGCTTATCACTAGCCGGGATGACGTCACGAAGGCCTTTGACCCAGGGTCAAAGGCTTCCGTGACATCATACCGGCGACCAACGGAGAGAGGACAGTGGATGCAGGACTGCCATTGCTGGAGGAGCTCAGGGCCGATGTAGGCGAGTATGTGCTCTCCACCCAACAAAATCCATCACCTGGGCCTGGAGGCCCACCCCAGCCCCCTGCTCGGCCGGCCTTCAGACTCAGGCGAGCCCCAGGCTCAGCTGGGCCTCTAGGCCCAGGCCAAGCCGGGGGCTCGTCTGAGCTCGGAGGACAGCAGAGCAGGCAGCTCGGCCTGCATGCTCCGGTGAGCCCCCAGCTCGGCTGGGCCTATGGGCCCAATTTTGAAATGGAAATTTCCATTTTGGCTGAAACCGAAAACACCATTTTCGGTCGATAATTTTCGGTGCATCCCTAATTTCAATACATTTGGTTTTTATTATGGTTATATTTGCTCATTATTATTTATTTATAAATCGCCAGCATATTCTGCAGCGCTGTACAATGGGCACAATATAGACAGGGTTACAATACAGAGACTGAACAACATTTTGATAAACCGACGAGAGCAACCGACCGACGAGAGCGACAGACCGACGAGAGCGACCGACCGACGAACCGTCCGGTTGGGGTAGTGAGGTGTATCAGTGAGTCAGGAGGTAGGCTTCCCTACATTTCCAGGCTTATGTACAGGGGTGGATATCACTACTGTGCCGGCAGGGATCGGAGGTTTGATGACAGATGGTTTCACTAAGGAATATAAAAGGTTTTTGCCCTTTGTTTACTGTGTGAGTGCTGACGCTTTATTGTAGGAATGCACCGATAACAGCATTTGCACGTGTACTTTGTACTCCTGCAAATGCCCAAATACCTGGAAGCCAGCAATGGGCTGGATTGCTGGTATCTGAAGGGCTGCTGACAGAATGCAATAAGAGCATTCCGCCAGCATTCCCCTCTGGCTCTCCGCATTCCTGCGAGTCGATCCCATGTAGGCTACACCAGACGCGCCTTGCTCCCTGAATCCTGTGAGTGAATGGGTGTATCATTCCAGGGTGGAGCAGCCCATGAGTCGGACGTATAGCCCCACCCAATCATAAACACACTATGTCAGATGCTGGGGATGGTGCCCGCCGCTGTGATCACATGGGGTTAACACGGTGTTTCTCGCGCCATTCATTGGGTTTTTCTAGTGTTTCTAGCCTCTGATAATTCGTTATGGTTTATTTGGTGCTGACTGGTAAGCATCCGCCGGCTAGGTCAGTGACAAAGTACCCGCCCAATCAAGGAGGCATGTCCGCTCACAAGGCGCTATAGCGTCGCTGGATGCTGTACATCAGGAGTCACAATCACAGAAAATTAAATCACACCCTCCCTGCTCATTGCGCCCCAACTTTACCTGAGAGGAGCCAGGGGTCCCCAGCAGCTGGCTGTTCAGCAGCATGTTCTCAGGGCAGGCCGGCTGTGAGAAGCTGATGCCTTTGCCTTGAAGCAGGCTGTCCATGTGAGAGGGGCTGCTGTCCCATGCGGGGAGCGCCGTGCGAGGCTCCGGCTGCGTGCTGGAATAGGTCAGCTTATCTCTAAAACAAAGCGACAAATAAAAGGAGGCATGAGAGTCCCCGCTCACATCACCAGCATCCAGAGGGAAAGACCCGGAGAGCCCTGACCTGTGACTGATCTGCGACTGCTCCATGTCAGACCGGTTATGTTTCATGAGGTTTCCACAGGAGTCCGAGGCTCCACCTGAGGTTGTGCGTCTGCGCTTCAAATCTGGAGGAAAAACAGAAAAAGCACTTAGAAGCCAGAGAGTCACCGCACAGGGCGAGGCGGACAGGCGGCCATGTCACTGCACATAGCACCACTTGCTGGAAGGGGCACCGGCCACACACTCTGGGCATGTCAGCTGAAGTAAAGGTAGCCCATGATTAATGGGTTAAAATGGGCCATGACTGCCAAAATTAAGGGATGGTTAGGTGTGGTCTGATGAGGATTGGCTGTTGGGATTTTCAACAGTTGCAGGTTACATTACATTACAGGGGCAGCACATCACGGCTCCCTCCACGGAGTACACTTTAACCCCCTCACTGCTCGTCATGTTTAATCGTGATTTGATGTCAGGTTTTATTGTAGAACCCAGACACATTATATATCGTTAATCATTTCTAAGTGTATCCGTTACGACACGAGTAAAGTGTCAAAAACGATTTCCATGGTTTGCGGCGTGTCCCTTGTATCAGGCTTATATACTCTATGGGTTACGCTTTATGGAAACAAAGCCCAAATGTGTAGTGTGTGTGCGTTTAAAATTACCCAAAATTATAAAAAAAAAAAAAAAAAAAAAAAAAGTCTTGCTAGTATTTTGGTGCATTTCGTTAAATGAAAAATATTGAGTCTGTAGAAAACACTGACCTTGCTCCCAGCATGGGGAAACGAGAGGGGGGGGGGCATTTCACTGCTGGAGAACCAGTCAAGAAAAGGTTCTTTGGTTTTCTTTTACAGGATTGTCACGGCTCATATGGCGGTTTGGAAGCCGCTGGCCAGCGAGTAAGGGAGCTTTCTTTGCTGCCTGCTGGGATTGGTCTCATGCAGCCACTATTTATGCTCATTTAATAAAGAAGGTTGAACGCTGGTCAGGTGGTGATGTGTGACATTAAAACCGTGTATTCAATAAAGCTGTGGCCGAGCCTTCCCCACCTTATAGAGGGTCGTGTTTGTGGGGATACGGTGCGGGCTGTTATGTTATGGCGTTTACACAGTCATGAAATCAAACAGCCGGGACTTCATTGTGCACAATATGGAGCCAAGGATGCAGTAGAGCCATGTGACCAGCTGATGGCGCCCTCTGCCAGTCACACAGGGCGTAGCGATTCTAACACATTTTACAAACGCTACAATGATTTAATTCATTTATTTTCCTGCCGGAGGTTTTATGGAAGAACAAACAGGTCGATTCACTAAATGGTGAAATGCAGGAGAAGAGAACAATCTAGAACAAAGAGCCAGTTAAGAAAAAGATAAATGGGGGAATTTTTCTGCTTTGGATATTTTGACCTGGATTAATATCCTCTGAGTGTCACCTTTAGTGCATAGACCTGCTGGTAGTGAAGGAGTTAACCAGAGGAATCTGTTAGAGGTAAAGCAAGCCGATTCCAACGCACCTTTTTTCATTACTTTTGTGAACCAGCGATCCTTCTTGATTGCCGGGACGGTGATTCTGGAGTCTGGGCTTTCCGTCAGTAACTTGCAGAGCAGCGCTGCAAAGAAAGAGCGATGAATACCTTTAACATGCGCCGCGCGCGGCCCCCGATCCGTGCGCAATAAGACATCAAGAGCAGCGGCGCAGGAAAGCAGCATTATGTTCCGGAAAGTTTATTGGGAGCCTATGAATCCCAAATCAGACTGCCCAATAAAAGACAGGTTTGCCCTGAGCGCCGCAGAATAAAGCGCAATCGGGCAGCTACGAGATCCACGTACCCAGAGGGGTGGAGTCAACCTTTTTCCAGGGGTTTAGGTAATGTTTCCTCTCCTTCCAGTCACAGTATTCCTGACACGAGTCGCTGGGCTGGTCCCAGGGTAATTCTGCAAGAAGTATAAAAACGAGACGTCACAAAGAGGAAAAAGACACAAGGGCCACACGACCCCCATGAACGCGCAAGACAGACACCTCCCACACGATTGCACACCACGGGAAACACAGGGGGCAGCACATCACGGCTCCCTCCACGGAGTACACTTTAACCCCCTCACTGCTCGTCATGTTTAATCGTGATTTGAGGTCAGGTTTTATTGTAAAACCCAGACACATTATATATCGTTAATCATTTCTAAGTGTATCCGTTACGACACGAGCAAAGTGTCAAAAATGATTTCCATGGTTTGCGGCGTGTCCCTTGTATCAGGCTTATATACTCTATGGGTTACGCTTTAAGGAAACAAAGCCCAAATGTAGAACCTGTTCGTGTGGGTTTTTTTTTTTGTAAATAAAATTACCCAAAATTGAAAAAAAATTAAAGTCTTGTGCTAGTATTTTGGTGCATTTCGTTAAATGAAAAATATGAGTCTGTAGAAAACACTGACCTTGCTCCCGGCGTGGGGAAACGAGGAGAGTAATGGCAGAGGTATCACACTGGCCGTCCACTAGGTCTGTAGTGTGACAACCGACTTGGCCATCCAACTACGGACAACGCGTCTGGATGACTCCGGTCAAACGACGGACAGGCCGCCAAAGTAAAGAAAAATAAACCCCGCTGCTGAAAAAGTTTTCTGCTTCGCCAAACGCAGCCAGAAACGCTGCATTCGGCCAGGAAAAATAAAAACAAAAATTCAAAAATTAAAAAAAAAAAAAAAAAAAAAAAAAGGCTTTTTGCTGCAAATTAAAAAAATGAACTTAAATATATTATTTTATATTGCATCCTATGGGCTCTACACTTGACCACTTTACTATGGGGCAATTTCCCTGCTGTGGTACGGCGGTTTACCTATACAAGCCATCTTTTTTCAGGTTTCCCTGCCGCGGCACAGCGTTTAAACTATACTGTGATGGACCCCTTTGTCCACCTGTCCCGCTCTCCAGACACCCTCACCAGGATTGGCCCGGCCTCCGAATCGCTCCACGATTCAATGCCTCGAGCTGCCAATTCGCTCTTTCAGATCCTTCAGGCCTGCATCTCCCAAACACATTTCCACGTCCATGCACCTCAAGTCCAAAGCAACGCACATTACATATACAATCCATCTTTTTCATGTTTCCCTGCTGCAGGATGGCGGATTCACTATAAAATCCATCTTTCTGTTCATGTACCAGATCATCCGACAAATCCCATTGAAATGGGAAAGATCGCTCGTCTGATTTAGTCACAATGCACCATCTGAAATCGACCGATGGAAGTGGGATAAAATGGACGTTTGGCTGAATCTCCTGCATGTTGTGGGATCGGTCGGACGACAACGGACAATCACAAATACGGACACAGTGGACAGCCAGCCTTATAGAAGAAGAAAAAAAAAAAAGAGGGGGGTTTGCTTTGTTCCACATTATATGGTCATGTTTGGAATCATGGCAAAGGCCAGACTCTGACCTGTCTAATGACACTTCCCTTGACCTTGTGGGGATTACAGAATGGTGATGCAGGGCCCCAAATGACCCCCTGAGCTCTTCACAACAGTCACTTTTGATTCTGACCTAACGTTCTCTCCCCACATCCAGACAGTGACAAAATCCTGTTACTTTTAACTCAAAAACATTGCCCGTGTCCGCCCCTGACACAAGATACCACAAAAGGTGCTGGTTCATGCAATTGTCATTTCACAACTTGACTACAGCAACTCGCTCCTTATTGGCCCCAACTCCTGTATCACCCCTTTACAATCTAATGAATGCAGCGGCCAGGCTTATTTTTCTCAGACGCACCTCGTGTACCTCCCCCCCCCCCTGCCGGTCCCATCATTGGCTTCTTGTACCTTCCCCCCCCCCTCTGCCAGTCCCACCATTGGCTTCCTGTACCTCCCCCCCTCTGCCGGTCCCACCATTGGCTTCCTGTACCTCCCTCTCTGCCGGTCCCAGCATTGGCTTCCCGTACCTCGCCCCCCCCCCCTCTGCCGGTCCCTCCATTGGCTTCCTGTACCCCCCTCTGCCGGTCCCACCATTGGCTTCCTGTACCTCCCCCCCTCTGCCGGTCCCACCATTGGCTTCCTGTACCTCCCCCCTCTGGCGGTCCCACCATTGGCTTCCTGTACCTCCCCCCTCTCTGCCGGTCCCACCATTGGTTTCCTGTACCTCCCCCTCCTCTGCCAGTCCCCCCCATTGGTTTCCTGTACCCCCCTCTGCCGGTCCCACCACTGGCTTCCTGTACCTACCCCCCTCTGGCTTCCTGTACCCCGTGACGGAAACCGTTCTCTTCCGCGTGCCCTGGAGCCGTTAGGAATTTCCAGAAGGCCACTCTGTGCCTTCTGAGGTTGAGTGTAGTGTAGCGTAGCTGAATAAAACACCGGACGCAGCTGTATGCTTTAAAACAGGATTCTCTGTCTGAGCTTTAATGAACAAAAACGCCACTACTGATGCAAATTATGGCTGTTGGATCTCAGCATAAATGACGCACATCGTCCTACTAAAATGCTAATTACATTATGTCAGATAGGTATTTACAATAAACATTCTTTAGCTCACACAACATTTACATAATCTATTGTTCTAACACATCAGATTAAAGACAAACACTATCCCAGACTTCTTGAATCAAACATGCAGCCAGATAAGGGGAAAAGCCCTGTTGGATAAATTACACAGGAGTAAAGCTTGTTTACTGGCTATACAGAAACACATTTACCTACAGGAATATAAGTATATTTAAAACTAAAGCTACGCCATTTACACTAATTTAAATAGGGATGCACCGATCCCACTTTTTTTAGACCGAGTACAAGTACTAATACTTTCTTTCAAGTACTCACCGATACCGAGTACCGATACTTTATTTTATGTCATGTGACCGCTTTCCAATAAGAACAGACCTCATATAAAAATGCCCCCAACTCATGGATATGCCCCCCCCAGCACATGGATATGCCCCCCCAGCACATGGATATGCCCCCCCAGCACATGGATATGCCCCCCCAGCACACCTGGAGCTCTCCACGATGATACTTGCGTTCCTGGGTGACGCCGGGAAAGTCTTCGCACGTGCGCTCGTTGGAAGGTCCCCAGCCGCGACCACGTGGGACCATGTGATCACGGCTGGGAGCCTTCCAACGAGCGCACGCGCGGAAACTTTCCCGGCGTCGCCCAGGAAGGTAAGTATCATCGCGGAGAGCTCCAGGTGCCTATCCGAATGCTCTATTGGCATTTGGACAGGCCCTGCAGCTGCTGTGTTCATACTTTCCCGGCGTCGCTCAGGAAGGTAAGTATGAACACAGCAGCTGCAGGGCCTGTCCAAATGCCAATAGAGCATTCGGATAGGCACCTGGAGCTCTCCGCGATGATACTTACCTTCCTGGGCGACGCCGGGAAAGTTTCTGCGTGTGCGCTCGTTGGAAGGCCCCCAGTCACGATCACATGGTCCCACGTGGTCGGGGCTGGGGGCTTTCCAACAAGCGCATGCGAAGACTTTCCTGGCGTCGCCCAGGAAGTTAAGTATGATCGCGGAGAGCAGCTGCAGGGCCTGTCCGAACGCCGATAGAGCATTCGTACAGCCGCCCCAGCCCCTCGGATGCCGGCTCAATGCTGGCTTCCGGTATCGGGGAAAATATCGGGGGTACTGCAGGAGTACAAAGTACTCCTGCAGTACCCTGTATCGGCACCGATACCAGTATCGGTGCAACCCTAAGTTAAACTAAAACCAAACACTGTAAAATATATTTAAAATCACACGATATAAAAGAACATAAAGTCTCTTGGGGTTTGAAGCGTGGAGCGCAACGTCAGCATCATGACACCCCCCCCCCTCTTCCGGTCCCACCATTGTCTTCCTGTACCTCCCCCCTCTGCCGGTCCCACCATTGGCTTCCCGTACCGCCCCCCTCTGCCGGTCCCACCATTGGCTTCCTGTACATTTCAGGATAGTTTAAAATACTGACGCTCATGTTGAAATCACTCAATAACTCAAACCCTCCCTACATGTCATCATTACTCTGCAAGCATGTCCCGTCTAGACAACTCCGTTCAGCAGGTGATCTCCACCCATCCTGTCTGTAGGCGCACAGCCAACTCTCGCCTCCAAGACTTCTCAAGGGCGGCTCCAGTCCTCTGGAATGACTTGCCTCGCCCTATCAAACTCTCCCCTGACCTTCAGGCCTTCAAGAAATCCCTCAAAACCCACTTCTTCAGATTATTGTACCACATCACTGACGCAACTCATCCCTCTGCTCACCTACTCACACATGATTGAAGCCGCCTCTATGGCCCCACCAGTTCCAAACCACTGGCACTAATGATCCAGCAAAACTCCCCTGGTTTTTCTCAACCCCCAATCCCTCTAGATTGTAAACTCCTATTAGCAGGGCCCTCTTGTTTCCATCATATGTCCGTTTATCTCGCTCCCTTTGGTAATTGTAAAGCACTGCAGAAACTGTTGGCGCTATACAAATGATTTCAATAATAAGTTTTCCATGATATGGCAACGCATTGCTCCACCCCCCTCCCCACACTTGCTGCTGCTGTGGGAAATGAGACGGTGAGGTGATGCAGCAATATTATTCAATTTATTATTGGAAATTTAACAATACTGCCACTTGAGGGGAGGGGGGGGTGGTGTAAAATATTTTTACTTTTTACATATTATCTGGTTATGTTTGGGATCAGTGGAAAGGCCAGCGTTCCTACTACACCCAAATTGACCTCTGACGTTACACATTTCAAGAGATAAAGTGGTCATAAGGCCCCCTGCATCTTCTGTATGGGGATTCCCATGCTGGGCAGATTGGCGCCCTCTTTATCACATCAGCCGCACATGCACGCGGCTGTGGGGACGACAATCCCATGATGAGGGATGACATGCAAGATGTCAGCCAGCTTTGGTTGAAGTCCCAGATAGGCGCCAAGCTGTGGCAATGTGAAGACGTGCATGGAGAGTCCTCTGTGCACAGGAGTGAAACGGGACGACGCTCTACGCACGCCCTTTGCGTTCATCTTGTTACACACCTTAAAGATCCAGTGATGGGACCAAATACCGTGTGGTGCATTCCTTGTTGGTGGATCCACGTGAATCAGAAGATAGAATGGAACCTTATGGTGTAGAATGTATATCTTGCTGCCAAACGTATAAATTTAACCATGCACGGTGCTCGTATCACACTTACCCCCGGCCAGCATGGCGGTCAGGACAATCCCGCACGACCAGATGTCTACCGGCTCAGCGTGAAAGGCTCTGCTCTTGATCAGCTCTGGGGCCACATATGGGAGAGTGCCACACATTTTGTTCAGCATGCGCTCCTTACCGCCATGACGGAACACAGTCGCTAAACCAAAGTCAGATATTTTCAGCTGATCTGTAAATGAAAGCAAAAATAACAGGGGTGGTGAGGAGACATGTGTAAATCATAGGAAAGAGGAGGGAATCTGGTCATTAATCCTGTGTGTAGGGAGTGTACCTCGTCTGAATCCTGAGCTTCCCGACAGCAACAAACACGAAACCAGTCTGAATCTAATACAGCGGCAAAAAGAAGAATGAACCGCCGGCAGCTCTGATGTGGCCGGGGTCACATCAACACATGCTTTACATAACGCAGTGATTCCTGCCGGCAGCTCTGCTGAGAGCTCTGTATGACGAGGCCGGGGTCACATCAACACATGCTTTACATAACGCAGTGATTCCTGCCGGCAGCTCTGCTGAGAGCTCTGTATGACGAGGCCGGGGTCACATCAACACATGCTTTATGTAACGCAGTGATTCCTGCCGGCAGCTCTGCTGAGAGCTCTGTATGACGAGGCCGGGGTCACATTAACACATGCTTTATGTAACGCAGTGATTCCTGCCGGCAGCTCTGCTGAGAGCTCTGTATGACGAGGCCGGGGTCACATTAACACATGCTTTATGTAACGCAGTGATTCCTGCCGGCAGCTCTGCTGAGAGCTCTGTATGACGAGGCCGGGGTCACATTAACACATGCTTTATGTAACATAGTGATTCCTGCCGGCAGCTCTGCTGAGAGCTCTGTATGACGAGGCCGGGGTCACATTAACACATGCTTTATGTAACGCGGTGATTCCTGCCGGCAGCTCTGCTGAGAGCTCTGTATGACGAGGCCTGGGTCACATCAACACATGCTTTATGTAACGCAGTGATTCCTGCCGGCAGCTCTGCTGAGAGCTCTGTATGACGAGGCCGGGGTCACATTAACACATGCTTTATGTAACGCAGTGATTCCTGCCGGCAGCTCTGCTGAGAGCTCTGTATGATGAGGCCGGGGTCACATCAACACATGCTTTATGTAACGCAGTGATTCCTGCCGGCAGCTCTGCTGAGAGCTCTGTATGACGAGGCCGGGTCACATCAACACATGCTTTATGTAACGCAGTGATTCCTGCCGGCAGCTCTGCTGAGAGCTCTGTATGATGAGGCGGGGTCACATTCAACACACGCTTTATGTAACACAGTGATTTACCTGCCAGGCCTTCTGCTGAAGCGCTGTATTTGACGAGGGCCGCGGGTCACAATCAACACATGCTTTACGGTCATTTGGCTGAAATTGTAATGCACGGACTCAGAGGCTCCTATTGCGTTTCTTTCTTGCTTTATAAATCACAGCAGCAAGGTACAATAAAGTTGAACTGAAAAAAACTTCAAACAAGGTGTAAACATAAGAGACATATAATCCCTCCCCATCCCTCCAGCCAATCCTGTCGCCTTCTCTCTTCTATAAATCGATCCCGGGTAGTGTCCTAAGGCCTCTTTCTTGCTGCTAGCGACTAAGATAAGTATCGCTCTGCTCATTATTGAATTTTGCGCGCATTTATTTTTGCGGTTTCCCCCGGCTTCAACCGCGGGAACCCTCGACGCTAGCGTTCTAAACGCCCCCTGCATGTTATGTAATATTTGTTACTTTGCTTGGTTTCATCCCGGTCCTCCGGCGCTGGCGGGGTGGAGCTTCCTCCCGGGCGCACGGAGCATCGTGGTGCCGCGCATGCGCAATCGTCTTCGCGCGTTTTTCTCTCAGTCTCCTCTGACATCCCTAGAGAGTAACCGGAGCTCTCAAGCATGCCGCGCCAAAAACCCCAGACAAAAGCTCTGTCCCCTGCGGAGGCTTCCGAGGATTCAGATGGCTCGGATGAGCAGATTCCCGACCAGGCTAGTAAACCTTCCCCTAAAACTCACATAACTCCTCAGCTCCATACCCCTTCACTTCCCCAACTCGACCCTGCTATACAGGCCTCTATTAACACGGCCGTTTTTAATGCAGTCGCCGTGCTGTCGGCTGACTTTAAATCAACCCTGGCTGAAGCCATTGCCGATGTTAAAAATATGACCCCGCTATCAGCGGATACTGATCAAGGCACCCCACTCACCACGGTGAGGCCTCCAGACGCGCCCCTGCCTCGTGCTGCGGGCAAGAAGTCAGTGCACAAATCCAAACATACCCAGAGAGGGGCTGGCAACCCCATACCAATGCCAATGGATTCTGTGCCTGACGCATCTGCACGTAAAAGAGCCCTCAACCGCCGGGCGTTAGTGGCGGATACCCCCAAAAACGTGCAAGACCCTCAAACTCCACTCTGGAGATAGAGGAAGATCCTCTGAGCGAGGACCCAGATTCAGAGTCAGATGAAGGGGAGGCAGTAGATGCCTTGGAGATCCATGCCCCTGAAGACGAATTTCTAATCTCTGACCCCGTATTCCCCTCATCCACTCCGGAAACGGAGTTGATCTACGACCCCATGGGAATCCCTTTATTCTGTCCTGAAGACCTGCAACACCCAAAATCCACAGAGTGGACCCCCCAACCTCACGTGGCACGTTATGTGGACGCGAGGTTGCGTAAAAATTTAGACAAGGGCACACGGGCAAAAATGAAGGCCGAATGCCCTCGCCCGGTGACTGAAGGAAAAACCTCTGTCACACCCGAAATTGATGCCAGCTTTCTCCAATATGTTGAACCCCAGGGCTGGTCCGCGAAGAGAGGTGTGGACCATGCCTTCCGCTTATGTCAGGACAAATTGCTTGACGTGGCGGGGCCGCTGGTCCGTCTCTTAGATGCCGCAGAATCTGCGCGCCTAAACCAAACCCCACTTTGCCCCTCAGCGATCTCAAACTGGGCACTTCGCTCCCTAAGTTTCCTGGGGAACGCCAATACCGCTCTCGCTACGGAAAGGCGTAGATCAATCCTTTTAAAAGTCGATCCCACCTTAGCGTCCATTGCGGGCACAGACCAAGCCGCCAAAGCAAAAGGCTTTTTGTTCGGCAAGGGATTTCTAAAGGATATGGGGGAATATTCCGGAGCCTTTACCACTATAGACAAGGTGTCCCACTCCCTTAAGAAGATTTTCCCAAAACGTGTTTTTGGAGGGCCGGTAGAACACGGGGCCGTGCTACCGGCCGTGCGGGTTTTACCAACACCAACCGCCCTACCCCAGGCCCCAATAATTATGGCTCCAACACCGGCAACACCGGTTATGAATTCCACCAGCCGCAGTTCTTCCCCTCGAGATCCAGACCCTGGAGAGGACGAGGATTCAGAGGATACAGAGGCACTTACCCATCCAGGAGGCCCTCAGGTGAGACCTCTCCTCCTCTCTGCACAGTTGTTCCAAGTAGGGGGCCGACTAAGACTTTTTACCCACAGGTGGGCGACCATGACCAACGACATGTGGATCTTACAGACTATTCAGGGCTTCACCATCGAATTTATTTCCCCGCCGTTCCAAACACACCAACCACTGGGTATCCCACTATCACCAGACGATGCATGTCTGATAGATCAAGAACTCAAAGAACTGAGACGGAAAGGCGCTATAGAACCGGCCCCTTATCCGCCCACAGGTTTCGTCAGCAACCTGTTCCTAGTGGCGAAAAAGGGGGGCGGGATGCGTCCAGTAATAAACCTAAAGGCCCTAAACGCATTTGTCGTGTACAGACACTTCAAAATGGAAGGGGTTCACCTCTTACGGGACATGTTACACAAGGGCGACTATCTAGCAAAGATCGACTTACACGACGCCTACCTCACAGTCCCCATAGCCGACCACTGTCGAAACTTTCTCTGTTTCCGCTGGGGGGAATCAATGTGGCGGTTCCGCTGCCTTCCGTTCGGCCTGTCTTCGGCTCCTTGGTGTTTCACCAAGCTCCTGAAACCGGTCGTCGCGGAACTCAGATCGAAAGGGGTTCGTCTAATAATCTACCTCGACGATATCCTCCTGATGGCCGCCTCTCCACCACTCTTACGGGTTCACGTGCAGTGGACGGTGTCCATTCTTCAGGAACTAGGCTTCCTGATAAATGCGGAGAAATCCATTCTGGACCCGTCTTCTGTCCTGGAATTCCTGGGATTTGTGGTGGACCCCATAAAATTATCCTTGAGCCTTCCCGAGACAAAATGCAAAACTATTCTAAAAGAATCTCGCTCGCTACTGCGTCGCCAAACGGTACCACTCAGGGACTTGGCGCGCATAATAGGTTTACTGACGGCCTCAAAATTAGCGATTTGGCCAGCTCCCCTTCACTATCGGGCCCTCCAACACCTGAAGGCCCATTTCCTCCGGGAGGGGAAGCTGTACACCGATCATATCCTGTTGTCCACGGAAGCCTGTTCGGATCTCCGTTGGTGGATCCGGAGCCTCCGGTGCTCCAACGGGAGATCCATTCAGCCCCTTCCAGTGAGACTGACGATCGAAACGGATGCCTGCCTCACAGGTTGGGGGGCTCGTTGCGGATCCCTTCAAACGGGGGGAAGTTGGTCCCTTCTGGAACGCCAGACCCATATAAACGGGCTAGAACTTCTGGCGGCACTGTTCGGCCTGCAGTGCTTTGCGAGGTCTCACCACAGTTGCGGTCTACTGCTGAAGATGGACAATTTTCCGGCGGTACGCTATATCAACGGTATGGGGGGTCCTCGCTCAGTGCTGTTGACCTCTCTGGCCACCGAGCTTTGGACCTGGTGTTTCGAGCGGGACTTAGAAATTCAGGCACAGTTCATTCCGGGTCTATCGAATGTTATCGCAGACTGGAACTCAAGGCACACCAGGGACTGCGGGGATTGGCGATTGCGGCCTTCAGTTTTCTCCGCCATCTTAGAATTGTGGGGTCCTCTCCGAGTGGACCTGTTCGCGTCTCGACTGAATGCACAGTTGCATCGGTTTTTCAGTTGGAGACCGGACCCGGAAGCGCTGGCGACAGATGCTTTCCTACAACAATGGAACCAGCATCGCCACTACGCGTTTCCCCCGTTTCACCTAGTGGGTCGCACACTCCACCACACTCTGACACAACACGCAGAAATAGTCCTGGTCGTTCCATTCTGGGAGAATCAGCCGTGGTTCCCGATGCTGCTGCAGATGATAGCAGATTTTCCCAGACTGCTGCCGGCCCTTCCGGACCTCCTCCAGGATGCAGACTTGTCACCTCATCCCTTGTTCTCACCCGACGGCTGTCGACTGTTGGCGTGTCTGGTGTCGGGGGTCCCGACCTCTCCGGGGAAGTTTCGGAACGGACTTCCGCGCTCCTCAGGGGAGCGTGGGCCCCAGGCACCAGAGCCTGCTATGACTCTGCCTGGAACTGCTGGTTTCATTGGTGCCTGGGACGGAACGTGGATCCCTTTCAGGCTCCTCTGAGGCTCGTACTGGACTTTCTGTCCGAGACTTTTGACTCGGGTAAAGCCTATCGCACTGTTAACGTTTTTCGGTCAGCCTTATCGGCCCAACACGTGGGATTTCAAGGGATACCACTGGGTCGCCACCCATTGGTCTGTAGACTCCTGCGGGGCATGAGACTCTCTCGTCCCCCTCTCCCTCGTTACTCGACCACTTGGGATGTTTCATTACTTTTACGCTTCATCTCCCAGTGGCCATCTAACGAGTTCCTCTCACTTCATCAACTTTCCGCTAAACTAGTTGCACTACTCTGTCTGATCTCCTGTAAAAGGGTGGGTGATGTTCGTGCTCTGGACTTTCGGGCTCGATCTTTTGTGCCCGAAGGGGTCAGATTCGACATCACTAGACGTACCAAGACCTCCTTAACTTCTGTACTCTATCCTGCTTTCCCAGACTCACCTCAGTTATGTCCAGTTCTCTGTTTACAGGAATACGAAATGCGCACTGCTACTTTGCGCTCCCTGCGACAGTCTCCTTTGTTTATTTCGTTTAGGACGCCCCATCGCGCGGTTGGTTCCACGACATTAGCGCGCTGGTTAAAATGGCTTCTTTCCCTCGCAGGTGTTGATGTATCGGTTTATGGTGCCCACTCGGTGCGCTCTGCTATGGCTTCTTCCTCGGTGGCCGCTGGATGCCGCCTTGAAGATCTCCTTAAGGCTGCGGATTGGTCTAGAGAGTCTACCTTTAAGACTTTTTATTTCAAGCCGATTGTTCACTGGTCCGCACCCCTGGTAGATCAGCTTTGAACTCGCAATAGGAGCCTCTGAGTCCGTGCATTACAATTACAGAATTTTCCTAAGAATGAAGGGAAGTTTGAATTGTAATAAAGGACTCAGAGGCGAGTATTGCCCGCCTCTCCCACCCTCTTCATGGGGGTTGTCGTACCAGTCATTGCCGGCTTGCTCCTTATTTGGTGTATTTCTGATTATTTTCATGTATCTGCTCTCTCTCCAGCTCCCTGATTTCGCACTGACTTCGTCGATCTTCCATTCCCCTGCTGGAACTGTGTTTTTTCGGTCTTTTCGGAATTCCGCCTCTAAATATGTTCGTGTGGATGTTCTGCCTGCACCAAGAAAGAGGCCTTAGGACACTACCCGGGATCGATTTATAGAAGAGAGAAGGCGACAGGATTGGCTGGAGGGATGGGGAGGGATTATATGTCTCTTATGTTTACACCTTGTTTGAAGTTTTTTTCAGTTCAACTTTATTGTACCTTGCTGCTGTGATTTATAAAGCAAGAAAGAAACGCAATACTCGCCTCTGAGTCCTTTATTACAATTCAAACTTCCCTTCATTCTTAGGAAAATTCTGTAATTGTTGGCACCCCAGAAATTTGGCCAGAAAAATCAAGTATTTCTCACAGAAAAGTATTGCAGTAACACATGTTTTGCTATACACATGTTTATCCCCTTTCTGTGTATTGGAACATAACAAGAAAAGGGAGTGAAAAAAGCAAATTTGACATAATGTCACAAAACTCCAAAAATGGTCTGGACAAAATTCTTGGCACCCTTTCAAAATTGTGGATAAATAAGATTGTTTCAAGCATGTGATGCTCCTGTAAACTCACCTGGGGCAAGTAACAGGTGTGGGCAATATAAAAATCACACCTGAAAGCAGATTAAAAGGAGAGAAGTTTACTTACAGGGTTATTCAGAGAGCGGTGAAAAGCAGGAGAAGGACTGGAGAATGAAAAATTCTAGGTCAAAATAGCCGATTTGGAAAGTTAGATGAAAGGGAGAATTTTTCTGGTTTGGCTAATTTGACCTAGAAATTTTTCATTCTCCTGCTTTTCACGCTCTCTGAATAACCCTGTTAGTCTTTGCATTGTGTGTCTGTGTGTGCCACACTAAGCATGGACAACAGAAAGAGAAGAGAACGGTCTGAGGACTTGTAACCATGAGATCATTGATATTTTTCCACAATTTTGGTTCTCAAGTCCATCTCCAGAGATCTAGATTTGCCTTTGTCCATAGTGTGCAACATTATCTTCAATAAGAAACTTATACGAGACACAAATATCAAATCGTTTATATTTCCTAGAAATTCTCCTAAATTCTTTTAATTGTCTGTGTTTTGCTTTGAAGAATACACTAATCAATAAATCGGATAAATATATATAGATTACGTATACAAAAAAAAAAGTTTCAAATCTCAAACAAAAATTTATAAACCACAATCCATCCACCAGCACATAGAAAAATTTGCTTCACAATATATGTATCTCCTGTTACTAACAAGTGATATCATATATGCAGTTACTAACTAATACACAAATGGTTAATAAACATTTCTGCTTAACGAAACATGTATTTCCCAGCAAACCAATGTTTAACAAGCTAAATCAGATATATATATATATATACTACGTGGATCAACAAAAGATAAATCACTTATTCTATTTTAGAATGATAAGTAATAAAAACTTAATTAAACTTCTAATCTTCTGCTTTTTATTTTGTAGTTCTATAATTCCTTGCTTATTAATTTCAATCACAGTTGTAAGAGATATATATATATATATATATTTTAAAATAATCTTACAACAGTTTCTTTTAGGATAAACCCTTATGTCCACTTCTTCATATCTCTATCTGCAGAATAGAAATATTTTAGATTCTGGAGCTAACAAAATCTGAGAAATCTCAGTCTGTTGCAAGAAATACTACAAATCTATATATTTACAATAATTCCTTAATTTAAATAGCTCTCATACATTACCTCTCCAATTCGGATTTTGATGGGTTACTGCCTTGGAATATTCTTTATGTAATATTGTTTTGGAATATGTGAAAATTATCAATATCAGATAATCAATCCATGGGAGTTAAAGATTTGGTGCGAGTCTTGAGTGCATCGTCCTGGGATCTCTGCGGGAACGCCTCGCGTCCTGGCTTCTGCGGGAACGCCTCGCGTCCTGGCTTCTGCGGGAACGCCTCGCGTCCTGGGATCTCTGCGGGAACGCCTCGCGTCCTGGGATCTCTGCGGGAACGCCTCGCGTCCTGGCTTCTGCGGGAACGCCTCGCGTCCTGGCTTCTGCGGGAACGCCTCGCGTCCTGGCTTCTGCGGGAACGCCTCGCGTCCTGGCTTCTGCGGGAACGCCTCGCGTCCTGGCTTCTGCGGGAACGCCTCGCGTCCTGGCTTCTGCGGGAATGCCTTGTGTACTGGAAGTCTGAATGCATTTTGGTGTAAGTCTCTGAATGCCTCGTGTCCTTGAATCTCTGCGGGAATGCCTTGACTGCTTTGTCGTATCTCCAATTATAGTCAATATGACGTCACTGGCAATATTTTTATTATATTAAATATAATATTTACTATCCTCTAGAGGGCAGTATTGCACTTAATTCCACCATTTAATTTTTATTATGTCTTATCTCATATCAAGAGGTCAATCTACACATAAAAACCTTTTTCTCGCATGTAGACTTAGTCTTTCATGCCAGAATCAAATTTATGTCCCTACTCCTCAACTAAATACATTCCTTTCTAGTTAAATCACAGAATCTCTTCTTCAGTAATTATCTATTTACCAATTATATACTTCTACATTATTTATCGGAGCATATTTTTCTACTGTAAATATAATAAAATATACCTTGATTATAAAAATATATTTCGTGAATATAAACCTACATTACAAAATTTTGTAACTTATTTTCCTATACCCAAAGACAAAATCTCTTTGTTTTAAAGACTTAATACCAGACCAATAAATTTAATTATGACACGTCTAGCACTTCGCTCGACATTATATCACATAAAGACATTTTAAGGTTCCCTCATGTCTGGTCACCTAGCCATAAACTATTTAAAAAAAAAATCTTTGTTCATTTCTAAAACTAGGGAAAATTGAAAAGGAAAAGACTTTCTTTAAAACAAAATGGCTACAGGCATCCATTTTAAGTTTTTCCTTCCAATATACCTGACATTAAATCAAGAAGTTTGCAACCCATGGCACTGTAGCTAATCTCTCTGGGCGTGGACGGAAGAGAAAAATTGATGAAAGGTTGCAACTTGCAACACAGGATAGTCCGGATGGTGGATAAACTGCCCCAAACACGTTCTAAAAGAAATTCAAGCTGTCCTGCAGGCTCAGGGAGCAGTGTCAGTGCGAACTATCCATCAACATTTAATGAAATGAAACGCTATGGCAGGAGACCCAGGAGGACCCCACTGCTGACAGACATAAAAAAGCAAGACGACAGTTTGCCAAAATGTACTTGAGTAAGCCAAAATCCTTCTGGGAAAACGTCATGTGGACAGAGGAGACCGAGATAGAGCTTTTTGGTAAAGCACATCATTCTACTGTTTACCGAAAATGGAATGAGGCCTACAAAGAAAAGAACACAGTACCTACAGTGAAATATGGTGGAGGTTCAATGATGTTATGGGGTTGTTTTGCTGCCTCTGACACTGGGTGCCTTGAATGTGTGCAAGGCATCATGAAATCTGAGGATTACCAAAGGATTTTGGGTCGCACTGTAGAGCCCAGTGTCAGAAAGCTGGGTTTGCATCCGAGATCTTGGGTCTTCCAGCAGAACAATGACCCCATACGTCAAAAAGCAGCCAGAAATGGATGACAACAAAGTGCTGGAGAGTTCTGAAGTGGCCAGCAATGAGTCTAGATCTAAATCCCATTGAACACCTGTGGAGAGATCTTAAAATTGCTGTTGGGAGAAGGCGCCTTCCAATAAGAGAGACCTGGAGCAGTTTGCAAAGGAAGAGTGGTCCAAAATCCCGGGTGAGAGGTGTAAGAAGCTTATTGATGGTTATAGGAAGCCACTGATTTCAGGTATTTTATCCAAAGGGTGTGCAACCAAATATTAAGTTAAGGTGCCAAGAATTTTGTCCAGACCATTTTTGGAGTTTTGTGACATTATGTCCAATTTGCTTTTTTTCCTCCCTTTTTTTGTTTTGTTCCAATACACACAAAGGGAATAAACCTGTGTATAGCAAAACATGTCTTACTTGATTTTCTGGAAAAATGACTGGGGTGCCAACAATGTCGGCCATGACTGTATGTAACATAGTGATTCCTGCCGGCAGCTCTGCTGAGAGCTCTGTATGTCGAGGCCGGGGTCACATTAACACATGCTTTATGTAACGCAGTGATTCCTGCCGGCAGCTCTGCTGAGAGCTCTGTATGTCGAGGCCGGGGTCACATCAACACACGCTTTATGTAACATAGTGATTCCTGCCGGCAGCTCTGCTGAGAGCTCTGTATGACGAGGCCGGGGTCACATCAACACATGCTTTATGTAACATAGTGATTCCTGCCGGCAGCTCTGCTGAGAGCTCTGTATGTCGAGGCCGGGGTCACATTAACACATGCTTTATGTAACGCAGTGATTCCTGCCGGCAGCTCTGCTGAGAGCTCTGTATGTCGAGGCCGGGGTCCATCAAAACACACCGCTTTATGTAACATAGTGATTCCTGCCGGCAGCTCTGCTGAGAGCTCTGTATACGAGGCCGGAGGTCACGGTCACATCACACATGCTTTATGTAACATAGTGATTCCTGCCGGCGCGGCAGCTCTGCTGAGAGCTCTGTATGTCGAGGCCGGGGTCACATTAACACATGCTTTATGTAACGCAGTGTATTCCTCCGGCAGCTCTGCTGAGAGCTCTGTATGACGAGGCGGGGTCACATTAACACATGCTTTATGTAACGCGGTGATTCCTGCCGGCAGCTCTGCTGAGAGCTCTGTATGACGAGGCCGGGGTCACATCAACACATGCTTTATGTAACGCAGTGATTCCTGCCAGCAGCTCCGCTGAGAGCTCTGTATGACGAGGCCGGGGTCACATTAACACATGCTTTATGTAACACAGTGATTCCTGCCGGCAGCTCTGCTGAGAGCTCTGTATGACGAGGCCGGGGTCACATTAACACATGCTTTATGTAACGCAGTGATTCCTGCCGGCAGCTCTGCTGAGAGCTCTGTATGACGAGGCCGGGGTCACATCAACACATGCTTTATGTAACGCAGTGATTCCTGCCGGCAGCTCTGCTGAGAGCTCTGTATGACGAGGCCGGGGTCACATCAACACATGCTTTATGTAACATAGTGATTCCTGCCGGCAGCTCTGCTGAGAGCTCTGTATGACGAGGCCGGGGTCACATCAACACATGCTTTATGTAACGCAGTGATTCCTGCCGGCAGCTCTGCTGAGAGCTCTGTATGACGAGGCCGGGGTCACATCAACACATGCTTTATGTAACACAGTGATTCCTGCCGGCAGCTCTGCTGAGAGCTCTGTATGACGAGGCCGGGGTCACATTAACACATGCTTTATGTAACGCAGTGATTCCTGCCGGCAGCTCTGCTGAGAGCTCTGTATGACGAGGCCGGGGTCACATCAACACATGCTTTATGTAACGCGGTGATTCCTGCCGGCAGCTCTGCTGAGAGCTCTGTATGACGAGGCCGGGGTCACATCAACACATGCTTTATGTAACGCAGTGATTCCTGCCGGCAGCTCCGCTGAGAGCTCTGTATGACGAGGCCGGGGTCACATTAACACACGCTTTATGTAACGCAGTGATTCCTGCCGGCAGCTCTGCTGAGAGCTCTGTATGACGTGGCCGGGGTCACATCAACACATGCTTTATGTAACGCAGTGATTCCTGCCAGCAGCTCCGCTGAGAGCTCTGTATGACGAGGCCGGGGTCACATTAACACATGCTTTATGTAACACAGTGATTCCTGCCGGCAGCTCTGCTGAGAGCTCTGTATGACGAGGCCGGGGTCACATCAACACATGCTTTATGTAACGCAGTGATTCCTGCCGGCAGCTCTACTGAGAGCTCTGTATGACGTACTGAGAGCTGTGTATGACGAGGCCGGGGTCACATCAACACATGCTTTATGTAACGCCGTGATTCCTGCCGGCAGCTCTGCTGAAGAGCTCTGTATGACGAGGCCGGGGTCACATCAACACATGCTTTATGTAACGCCGTGATTCCTGCCGGCAGCTCTGCTGAGAGCTCTGTATGACGAGGCCGGGGTCACATCAACACATGCTTTATGTAACGCAGTGATTCCTGCCGGCAGCTCTGCTGAGAGCTCTGTATGACGACGAGGCCGGGGTCACATCAACACATGCTTTATGTAACGCGGTGATTCCTGCCGGCAGCTCTGCTGAGAGCTCTGTATGACGAGAGGCCGGGGTCACATCATCAACATGCTTTAATGTAACAGTGATTCCTGCCGGCAGCTCTGCTGAGAGCTCTGTATGACGAGGCCGGGGTCACATCAACACATGCTTTATGTAACACAGTGATTCCTGCCGGCAGCTCTGCTGAGAGCTCTGTATATGAGAGAGGCCGGGGTCCACATCAACACATGCTTTATGTAACACAGTGATTCCTGCCGGCAGCTCTGCTGAGAGCTCTGTATGACGAGGCCGGGGTCACATCAACACACGCTTTATGTAACATAGTGATTCCTGCCGGCAGCTCTGCTGAGAGCTCTGTATGACGAGGCCAGGGGTGTATCACATCAACACATGCTTTATGTAACGCAGTGATACCTGCCGGCAGCTCTGCTGAGAGCTCTGTATGACGAGGCCGGGGTCACATCAACACATGCTTTATGTAACACAGTGATTCCTGCCGGCAGCTCTGCTGAGAGCTCTGTATGACGAGGCCGGGGTCACATTAACACATGCTTTATGTAACGCAGTGATTCCTGCCGGCAGCTCTGCTGAGAGCTGCTGTTGACGAGGCCGGGGTCACATCAACACATGCTTTATGTAACGCGGTGATTCCTGCCGGCAGCTCTGCTGAGAGCTCTGTATGACGAGGCCGGCGGGGTCACATCAACACATGCTTTATGTAACGCAGTGATTCCTGCCGGCAGCTCCGCTGAGAGCTCTGTATGACGAGGCCGGGGTCACATTAACACACGCTTTATGTAACGCAGTGATTCCTGCCGGCAGCTCTGCTGAGAGCTCTGTATGACGTGGCCGGGGTCACATCAACACATGCTTTAGTAACGCAGTGATTCCTGCCAGCAGCTCCGCTGAGAGCTCTGTATGGGCGGAGGCCGGGGTCACATTAACACATGCTTTATGTAACACAGTGATTCCTGCCGGCAGCTCTGCTGAGAGCTCTGCTATGACGAGGCCGGGCACATCACATCAACACATGCTTTATGTAACGCAGTGATCCCTGCCGGCAGCTCTACTGAGAGCTCTGTATGACGAGGCCGGGGTCACATCAACACATGCTTTATGTAACGCCGTGATTCCTGCCGCAGCTCTGCTGAGAGCTCTGTATGACGAGGCCGGGGTCACATCAACACATGCTTTATGTAACGCCGTGATTCCTGGCCGGCAGCTGCTGCTGAGAGCTCTGTATGACGAGGCGGGGTCACATCAACACATGCTTTATGTAACGCAGTGATTCCTGCCGGCAGCTCTGCTGAGAGCTCTGTATGACGAGGCCGGGGTCACATCAACACATGCTTTATGTAACGCGGTGATTCCTGCCGGCAGCTCTGCTGAGAGCTCTGTATGACGAGGCCGGGGTCACATCAACACATGCTTTATGTAACAGTGATTCCTGCCGGCAGCTCTGCTGAGAGCTCTGTATGACGAGGCCGGGGTCACATCAACACATGCTTTATGTAACACAGTGATTCCTGCCGGCAGCTCTGCTGAGAGCTCTGTATGACGAGGCCGGGGTCACATCAACACATGCTTTATGTAACACAGTGATTCCTGCCGGCAGCTCTGCTGAGAGCTCTGTATGACGAGGCCGGGGTCACATCAACACATGCTTTATGTAACACAGTGATTCCTGCCGGCAGCTCTGAGAGCTCTGTATGATGAGGCTGGGGTCACATCAACACATGCTTTATGTGAAGAGCAAACACAGAATGTCTGAGGCTTTTTATACGTCAGAGTATCTGTATCCCTCACCTCAAATCTCCTTTCATTCATTCAACGCCGGATATGCCAATTTTAAAGGCAGGCTCGGAGGCTTCATATTTGCAATCCCTTTCTTTATTGCACCCACAGCAGTAAAGAACAGTGACAATAAAGAACAAGGAAACAAGCCCCCAACGTGGGGGTCCACTCCCAGTCTGTAAGCCCCGCCCCCAAGTCTATAAATGGTCTGGGCTGGAGCAGTCACACCCTCTTTCTTTACTGCTCCTGCATCAGACCAGATAAGTATCTCTCCTCTTACTTTCTGGTATTTATTTTACTGTTTGCCTAATTGTTTTTCCTCTAGTTAAACTTAAGGTGCCGACTTTCCACGGCTATAACCGCGGGGGTTGGCTGTCCGTCCGGTGGGTAAATTCAGCTGGTCTTGAAACGGCCGTTCTAAGTTTCCCGCCGGCTAATGGTTCTATATTATCTCCCTGTTTGTAGGGCTCTTTTTTTCCCGGCGTTGTGGGATTCTTTGGGCTCGGCGCGCACCTCTCAACTTCTTTGGCGCCCTAGCAGCCGTCCGGCGGCCACCTTGGAATCACATGACCGCGTGCGGCTACCGGCATTTCGCGACACTCCTTACCCAGGACGGACCTCAGTTCGCGATCAGCATTGCCCATACTTCGCAGACAGAGGGTAGTGGGGCTTCCCAAACAGGGGGGAATCTGATTCTGCTGCTGGCTCCCGATACTCAGACAGCTCAGATGCCTTCGCCTCCCCCACCCCTCCTAAGAAACGATCTAGGACAGCCTCCAGATTCGCGGCTATGGAGGCCGCACTTCAGGCCTCCATTTCCCGGTCTGTATCAGCTGTCTCAACCCGGTCTTTGTCCTTTTGAAGGACTATGGATGAAGCGGTTGTGACGGAACCGTTCTCTTCCACCTGTCCCTGGCTCTCCAGATACCCCCTTTCCAAGATCAGCTCGGCCTCTGAGTTGCTTGGAGCTCAGTGCCTAGAGCAGCCTGATCTGCAGATCTGCTTGATCTGAACCTCTGCCTTGGAGCCTCTTTGCATTTCCAGAAGGCCGCTCTGTGCCTTCTGAGGTTGATTGTAGCGTAGTTGAAGGAGACACCAGGCGAGCTGTATGTTCCAACAGGATTCTCTCTCTTTATGGAAGATTTCACCGAATATTTATACAAAATACAGCAATGCTCAAACTTCCCACCCATCCCAACAGTTCTGATTGGTTGGTTCCAAGACCACTGCAGGTTTCCTTCAGGTCCTCTTCAGTTATAATTTGCATACCAAATGGTGAACATGTACCTAAAGTCTCTAATTACATTATGTCAGATATTTACAATAAACATTCTTTACATTCTTTAGCCTTTAGCTCACAACATTTGCATAATCCATTGTTCTAACACATCAGATTAAAGACAAACACAATCCCAGACTTCTTGAATCAAACATGTAGCCAGATAAGGGGAAAAACCCTGTTGCATAAATCACACAGTAGCAAAGCTTGTTTACTGGCTATACAGAAACACATTTACCTACAGGAATATAAGTATATTTAAAACTAAAGCTACACAATTTACAATAAACTAATTTAAACTAAAACCAAGCAATGTAAAATATATTTAAAAATCACACGATATAAATGAACATAAAGTCTCTTGGAGTTTGAAGCGTGGAGCGTTACGTCAGTTCCATGACAGCGGTGGCTTCGGTTAAGGGATTTCCCACTAGACCCGGCTGCCCCTTCTGACTCAGGCCAGAGTGGCTCTAAGAGACGTGCAAAAACGAAGCACTTAGATGTTCCTCCGAGAGGGGCTGGCATCCACGACAATCTGCCTGCTGAGAATAGCGAGGTGACCTCATAAGAGATCCCCTAGCCGCGGGGCTTTGGTGGTTGCGGTTTCCAAGGATAGGCCTCAGCCTAAGGGTTCTGGCCAACTCCCCATACATACTGACTCGGAGGGTGAGGAACCCGAGCAAGGGGAGGAGGGAGTCATAGAACTCTGTGCTCCGCATGATGTAGGCCTGATGGCCGAGGACGACGGACCCCCACCACCATTGTTCTCTAAGAAGGAGGTGGTTTGCGACCCTCCGGGCCGCCCGATGTTTTCACCAGCGGGGGTCTTACACCCGCGATTGACCACATGGTCCCCTATGCCAGGCCTCAAAATTTCCACTCGCCTGCTTGCATTTGGCGAGTGGAAATTACATGAGGGCAAATGGGAATGCAGAGCCTTGGCTGGATAGTGGTTAGGTGGGGCAACTAGTGGCGAGTAACTCTTAAGACCTGGCTAGTAGCTTGGGACTTGAAATTTTGAGGCCTGCCCTATGCCACACGTGGAGTTGTGGGTTGATGCCCACATGCATCTCCCTATGGACAAGGAGACACGGGTTAATAGGAGGGCTGAATGTCCTTGCCCTACCACCGCAGGCAAGACTTGTCTCACTCCAGTGGTGGACGAAGATTTTGTTAAATTCATGACTAATAAGGGGTGGTCCCCTAAGAAGTGTATCGATATGGCGTTAAGAGTTTGTGAGGACAAGGTTCTCGATGTGGCCCCTCCATTGATCTACCTCCTTGATATGGTGGAGGATGCCCGCTTGCACGATACCCCCTTAGACCTAGACGATGCCACGGGTTGGATTCAGCGCTCATTGTGCTTGTTAAGTGGCGCTAATGCGGCATTGGCCGCCGAACTACGCAAGTCAATGATTTTGAGGATGGATCCTCAGCTTACAGCCATGGCCACTAGAGACAAGGGTGCCTCGGCTCGGGGAATGCTTTTTGGTGAATGGCTTCAACAAAACAAAATACGCCTTCTGGAGTGGCCCAGTCAGAGTCCTGACCTCAACCCGATTGAAATGCTGTGGCATGACCTTAAGAGAGCGATTCACACCAGACATCAAGAATATTGCTACACTGAAACAGTTTTGTGAAGAAGAGGAGTGGTCCAAAATTACTCCAGATCGTTGTGCAGGTCTGATCTGCAACTACAGGCAACGTTTGGTTGAGGTTATTGCTGCCAAAGGAGGGTCAACCAGTTATTAAGTCCAAAGGTTCACATACTTTTTCCACCCTGCACTGTGAATGTTTACATGTTCTGTTCAATAAACACATGAAAACATATAATGTTTGTGTTGTATTATTTTAAGCAGACTGTGTTTTTCAAATTGTTGTGACTTAGATGAAGATCAGAGCACATTTTATGACCAATTCATGCAAAACTCCACGTAATCCCAAAGGGTTCACATACTTTTTCTTGCCACTGTAAATCAGGGGTTCACATACATTTCCAGCCTATACTGTGAATGATAAATTCAATGTGTACAGGAACAATACAATAATCTGTGTGTGATTGTGTTTGTGATTCCTGTAACATAGACCATCAAACCAGATTTCAATACAGGAACTCGGAGGCGAGTATTTGCATCAACTTCTTTTATTGCACCCACAGCAGCAAAAGATGAATGCAATGAACATAAGAAAAAACATAGGGGGCATCCCCCCAGCAGGGAGGACCCAACCCCAGTCCTTAGTACCACCCCCAAGCTTATATATGTCCTGAGCGGGAGCAGCTTAAGCCTCTTCTTTTGCTGCTCCCGCATCAGCCAAGTATCTTTTTACTGATCTTCAGGGTTTTACTGTTTACAATTGATTTAGGTGCGTTCAAGGCCCCGACTATCCCCGGCTAACACCGCAGGGATAGGGCGCCCTCGTGACCGAGACGCGGCCGGCTGTCTCGTACGGCTTGGCAACCCGCCCAGATTTGCTGCATGTGATTAGTAAACTAATCCCTTTGAATTTCACAAAATAATGGAAGAGCACTGAAAATATGATGCACAAAACACCAACACAGCGTTATACTGACACAGGTTAGGTGTAATTACCCCTTGTCATGGAACGGACATAGGGGCTCTGACCAGCGAGCCCCAGAACTAACAGCCTGGGACATTTCAAAGACCTTTTTCTTTATTTGAGACTCTTTCGGTTTTGCGTGTTGAAATGAACAGTTATACCTTTTCTAGATGTGGTTTTATTGGTGTGATGTATTACCATGTATCCTGTATTGTATGAGTGTGGATTCAGATGTGTAATTGTGTGATGCATTTAAAGGTATTATATTTCCCCTTGGTTGCTAGGAGTGAAAGGCTGTGTTGAAATTCAATTGTATGCTAATTTCTGTGTACATTAGCTCTGTGTGTGTGTGTAATCTGATGATGCAAGCATGCCATTGTATGCAAATTGAGTTCCCATTCAAGCCTGGGCATGTCTCCTTTGTGTGTGAGATGTTTAAACGCGTGTCCCATTTGAGTAATGGGTCAGTTCAACTGCGTTTGACTTGAAGCATACAGCCCCGTTTGGTGTCGTCATTTCATAGCTGAAATCACAGTGCAGGAGACACTCTGCGGTCGCCTAGCTCCCCACTACGCAGAACGGGTCAACTTACTTGGTGAGATGGTGCTGCCGAATTAACGCCAGGGTCATCTCAGGCCGCTCGAGACGCCGAGTGCCGTGACACTCGGTAGTCGTGCCTGACGCCATCAAGAGGGGGTCAGATTGGAGCACACCCGCAGACGGATAACACCCCATTCCGTCACACCCCTGCTACAAACTGGCGCTTACAAGATAAAAATGAATATCATGCATTACACGAAATACTCAGCCACACTGGTCGTCAGCCGTGGAATCAAGGAATATTCTGCGTGTAGGTTCCCAATATATACCGATCTCGTAGTGGGTCTTGTAAAAAGAAGCTCGAAGATAAAATTATTTTAATGAAATTTAAAACAAATTAAACAATTCATTTAAAATGTTGAAGTCCTTCAGTATCCAACATGTTTCGTCGTAGACTTCCTCAGGGATAATGACTTCAGTTAGGTTTCTCTGTTAAATACTCTTCGAGCGTCAATTGAATCACAATCAGCTGTCTTTCAAATTCAGTTTCTCGTCCACCCATCTCTTCCAATTAGCCACTTTTTTTCATTATTTAATTGGTTAATTGCCACTTCCTTATTCTGTGTCTTCACTCCATCAGGCTTCAAACATCAGCATCACTCCACCTTCCAGCTCCAGATCTCCTCCCCACCTCTCCCCCAACCAACGCCCCTAACATGGCGGCGTCCATTCTCCGTTGTTTTACTTTCACTTTCAATATCCATCTAATAGCGTCAAGGGAAATGGACATCATTAAGGGAGATGTATATTCCCTATTAAAGACTTTCAGCAGGCTTACCCCTTTTGGCAATATCCCATATTGGCCCTATTAATTCTAACTATAATTGTTCAACATGGGGACACAGATCACAGAAACCATAATGCGACAGTATGCATCACTTTTATAAACAATTCATCTATATCTACATTCAATCCAGTGTTATGAAGGGTTCTCATCTCCAAAATCCATTTGGTCTCCCTTAATGCTAGATTCTTTATTGTACTCCCACCTCTCCAGTCTGGATATACTATATCTATCCCAATACATTTTTGTGCGACTCTTAGAGCATAGGAACAATATTATTAAAAAAGCCACAAATCATTCGGTGCCTGTGCATTGTAATGCCTGTCCAGCTTTTAATTGGCAAGGATTCAAATGTATTGGGATAGATATAGTATATCCAGACTGGAGAGGTGGGAGTACAATAAAGAATCTAGCATTAAGGGAGACCAAATGGATTTTGGAGATGAGAACCCTTCATAACACTGGATTGAATGTAGATATAGATGTAATGAATTGTTTATAAAAGTGATGCATACTGTCGCATTATGGTTTCTGTGATCTGTGTCCCCATGTTGAACAATTATAGTTAGAATTAATAGGGCCAATATGGGATATTGCCAAAAGGGGTAAGCCTGCTGAAAGTCTTTAATAGGGAATATACATCTCCCTTAATGATGTCCATTTCCCTTGACGCTATTAGATGGATATTGAAAGTGAAAGTAAAACAACGGAGAATGGACGCCGCCATGTTAGGGGCGTTGGTTGGGGGAGAGGTGGGGAGGAGATCTGGAGCTGGAAGGTGGAGTGATGCTGATGTTTGAAGCCTGATGGAGTGAAGACACAGAATAAGGAAGTGGCAATTAACCAATTAAATAATGAAAAAAAGTGGCTAATTGGAAGAGATGGGTGGACGAGAAACTGAATTTGAAAGACAGCTGATTGTTAAATACTCTTCGAGCGTCAATTGAATCACAGAGAAACCTAACTGAAGTCATTATCCCTGAGGAAGTCTACGACGAAACATGTTGGATACTGAAGGACTTCAACATTTTAAATGAATTGTTTAATTTGTTTTAAATTTCATTAAAATAATTTTATCTTCGAGCTTCTTTTTACAAGACCCACTACGAGATCGGTATATATTGGGAACCTACACGCAGAATATTCCTTGATTCCACGGCTGACGACCAGTGTGGCTGAGTATTTCGTGTAATGCATGATATTCATTTTTATCTTGTAAGCGCCAGTTTGTAGCAGGGGTAATTACACCTAACCTGTGTCAGTATAACGCTGTGTTGGTGTTTTTTGCCTCATATTTTCAGTGCTCTTCCATTATTTTGTGAAATTCAGTCGTTTGGGTGGAAAGGAGGAACCACCTGAAGATGCACTGAAAAGAGATTATATATATATATATATATATATATTATATATATATATATATATATATATATATATATATATGAGATTTTGTAGATTTTACGTATCCTACAGTTTTAAATGCGAGACAACTATTTGTTATAGCTAATCCCCCTTTGAACTGGTTGCCGCGGTGACCCTGCGAGCCGCAACGCTTGAGCTCCCATCTCAACGCGTGGCTCCTCGGGTCCCTCGCAGGCTGTGGTGAGCGCCGAGATCTCGCAGGATCTCGGCGACGCCATTTTGGATTTCGTTTTCGCGCCCTCCACTCTCGGACTGCCTCGTGAGATACACCTACGTTCCCAGACATGGCTGAAATGTGCCCCGCTCAGCTCCCTCGCCGAGAAAGCTCTTCCTCAGCGGCAGACTCTGACTCCGCTTCCAGCTCGCGGCAGGTACACATGATCCCTCAGACAGGGATTCCCCCACTCCTCCATCCAAACGCCTCAAAAATGGCGGTGCATTTTGCCGCCCTGAAGGCTAATCGCCAAGCCTCCACCTTTGTCCTCTGCTGTTTCCACGTTAAATGATGCCTTTAAATCCTCTATGAATGATGCTGTTAGTTCTGTCACTAACTTCCCTAAACAATCTGGGCCCCCCCCAGCCAACCATGTGACGCCTGCTCCGGCAGTGCCCGTGATTTCAGGCCCTTCTGGGGCAAAGAGCAGTGCTAAAACCAAGCACATTGATAAAGCTCCTCGAGGGGCTGGCAACCCCGTAAACTTGCCTAAAAAGACGAGCGAGGTCGCCTCACGTAAAAGAGCCCCTGACCGCGGGGCAACAATAGCAGTTTGAGAAACGGTCCAAATGTGCGGATTCAGACCAACTCCCAGAATATACGGACTCAGAAGGCATCGTGTCCGGGGAGGATGAGGGGTTAGAAATCCACGCCCCGAATGATCCAGACCTGACGGTCGATGGGGAGCAAAACCCGCCACCACCACCTCTGTTGTCTCAGAAGAATGTGGCATGTGACCCGCGTGGCCAGCCAATGTTCCACACTTCTGAGGTCTTACACCCGAGATCCTCGGCCTGGACGCCCCTTCCCCATGTGGAAATGTGGGTGGACGCTAATATGCGGTTGCCTATGGATCAGGCTACGAGAGCCAATTTCAAGACCGAATGCCCCCGCCCCACCACAGCGGGGAAAACCTGCCTCACGCCTAAAGTAGATGAGGACATGTCCGACTTCCTCGCCGTTAAAGGCTGGTCAGCCAAACGCGGCATTGAACATGCTCTGCGTCTTTGTGAGGACAAGGTCCTGGATGTGGCGGCTCCACTGATTTTCCTCCTGGACTCTGTGGAAGATGCCCGTCTAAACGATAGACCCTACGAAGGTCTCCAGCTGGCTACAGGAGGTCCCTATGCCTCTTGGGGGGGGGGCGCTAATGCCGCAATCGCTGCCGAAAGGCGTAAATCGATGCCAATGCGCATGGACACACATCTTACCTCTCAAGCTGTAAAGGATTTGGGTGCCACGTCACAGGGCCTCCTATTTGGGGGAAAATCCATTAAAAACCTGGGATCGTACTCTGGCACTTTTACCCAGTTGGACAAAGTGGAGGCAAATATGAAAAAAGTTTTTTTCCCCTAATAGAGTTTTTGGACGGGCTGGCAGAGGAAGGGGCCGCTTTGCTGGCAGGAGAGGTGCTTCGGGCACCGACAGAGGCTTCTTTAATTCAGCCACATAAAATCAGCCTGCAGGCTTTGCTGGAGTTTCCTACCGCTCCCGTCCCTGGCGTGGACGTGGCTTCCGAGGTGGCCGTGGATTCCAGTACTCCCGTCGTGGAGCAGGTGAGACTACCTCAGATTATTCCTCATTCACATGTGGTTATTGGGGGGGGTCGCATAGCACGCGCATGGGAAAGGCTCACATCAGATCCTTGGGTCCTGGGCACTGTACAGGGTTTTCCCATCACGTTCACCGACCTACCCCATGTTCAGTCAAACCCTCCTCGACCGTTAAAATTCTCAATCGCCCACGAGGCGCTGGTGGACGCGGAGGTACGAGCTCTGCGGAGCAAAGGAGCCATAGAGGAGGTGACTCCGGAGGGGCCCCGCTTTGTAAGCAATCTGTTCTTGGTGCCCAAGAAAGGGGGCGACATGAGGCCGGTGATAAATCTGAGAGACCTCAATGTGGGCGTGGAATACCACCACTTCAAGATGGAGGGCATACACACCCTTAGGGAAACTCTACAGAGACTGGATGGTAAAGCTGGATTTAAAGGACGCATACCTGTCCGTCCCTATGGCGCCCGCATCCCGCAATTACCTTTGTTCCGTATGGCGGTTCACCTGCCTCCCGTTCGGCCTCGCCTCAGCCCCGTGGTGCTTCACAAAACTCATGAAGCTAGTCATTGCCTCGCTGCGCGCTTGGGGAGTCCATCTAAAATCATTTACCTGGACGATGTCCTGTTAATGGCAAACTCCACCGACCTATTGAAACTTCATCTAAGGTGGACAATCTCCCTGCTGCAAGGCCTGGGATTTCTGATAAATCAGGAGAAATCCTTGTTGGTACTGACCCGGAGCATAGAATTCCTGGGATTGTCGACTCCATCGCCATGACCCTCAGTGTTCCACCGTCCAAGGTCCGCTCCCTCCTGAAAGATGTACGCTCCCTATTAAGGAACCGCCGTCCCTGCAGGTCCCTGGCTCGAGTCATCGGAGTCCTCGCGGCAACTCTCCTACACTATCGGGGCCTCCAGACCTGGAAGGCCCGTTTCTCCATTTGAATCTGGAATACTCGCAGAGGGTGCGGCTATCAGACGAGGCGCGGGAAGACCTACACTGGTGGCTTTCCGACTGGGCCAGATGGAACTCTTGTCCGGTGAAGGACCCGACCCCGACTAGGACCATAGAATCGGATGCCAGCCCCTGGGGGCACCTGGAGACAAGAGGTCGGTGGTCCCCCTCAGAAGCAGAGGCCCATATCAACGTGTTGGAACTCTTAGCAACGTTCTTCGCACGTCAATGCTTCGCCGAACTCGGGACTCAGTGTGTACTGATACGCATGGACAAGGCGGCGGTCCGTTATATCAATGCCCTGGGGGGCACTCGATCTCGAGACTTGACATCCAAGGCCCGTGACCTATGGGAATCTGCCTGCAGAGAGGACTCTTCATAGTGGCCGAATTCATCCCGGGCCTGTGCAACACTGTGGCAGACTGGAATTCTCGTCATCTGACAGACAGCGGGGACTGGCGTCTACTACCATCAGTTTGACGACATCGTTACTCTCTGGGGTCCGCTGCAGGTGGATCTCTTTGCGTCCAGACTGAATCGTCAATTGCCGGGTTTCTTCAGCTGGCGACCGAACCCGGAGGCACTGGCCACAGATGCCCTCAAACTTCGATGGCCGCAGGGCCGTCATTACGCCTTCCCTCCGTTTCGGATATTATGCAGAGTTTTATCCGTGCTGAGAGAGCAAGGCCGGAATTGGTACTCCTGACCCCGCTCTGGCAGTCCCAACCTTGGTACCCCGACCTGTTGGAACTGGCAATAGATGTGCCGAGGGTGCTGCCCTGCCCAGTGAACCTGCTGACAGACCCGGAGGGCCTTCCGCATCCCTGGGTGATGGGGGAAATCAGTTGACGTTGGTGGCGTGGTTGGTTTCAGGATCGCATGGCAAACCGCAGACGTTTCGGAGGGAACGGCTTCCCTACTACAACAGGCGTGGGTTCCGGGCACGCGGAGCGCCTATAAGTCGGCATGGGACCATTGGCACCGCTGGTGTTTGGGACGGGGCCACGATTCCCTTACTGCCCCTGTGATGGTTGTGTTGAATTTTCTGTCCCTGTTTGATTCGGGTTTGGCTTTCCGGACTATCAATGTGTATCGCTCGGCCATTTCGGCTGGTCATGTTGGTTTGGAGGGTATCCCGGTGGGTCGCCATGCCCTGGTGTGTCGCTTACTCAAAGGTGTTCGACTTTCCCGGCCTCCGGCTCCTCGACCTGGGACGTAGCTTTGGTTCTTGAGATTTTGCGTGGCTAATGACGACCTGTCGTTGAAACAATTATCTGCCAAGTTGTTAGTCTTGTTATGTCTGATTTCATGCAAACGTGTGGGCGATGTTAGAGCCCTGGACTTCCAGGTCCGTTCATTTACACCGGAAGGGGTTCGGTTTGAGGTTTCCAGACGTACGAAGACGGCTATTCGTTCAGTGTTCTACCCCGCTTTCGCTGGTGATCCTCAATTGTGCCCCGTGCGGTGTCTTCAGGCCTATGAGGCTCGCACGGTGTCCCTCCGTGATGCCCCGGTTTCTCTGTCTTTCTGGGCTCCGCATGCTCCGGTGTGCTCCTCTACGTTGGCACGGTGGGCCCGATGGCTGTTGGCTTTGGCAAGCGTTGAGGTGTCGCGTTTTGGGGCGCACTCTGAGGGGGGCTGCGGCCTCCAAGGCGTTTGCTTCTGGTTGTAGGCTTGAGGATTTGATGAAAGTGGCAAATTGGTCGCAGGAATCTACCCTTCGTCGTTTTTATTTCCGCCCGCTCACCCATATGTCTCAGGCTCTGGTGCGTTAAACCTGAAAATAGGAGCCTCCGAGTTCCTGTATTGAAATTCCTACATTTTCCTAACAAATGTGACGGAAAGTTTAGATTTTAATAAGGACTCGGAGGCGAGTATTTTCCGCCACACCCTCCCGTTCTTATGTTTGACAATGTATACTGGTAATAAATTATTTAACTTCGATATTTTTTTTACTTGTGGGTTTTTCCTTCCGCCGTTGATGGGTGACGGGGGGGGGGGGGGAGGGAGGGAGGGGCTCTGTTGACAGGGGTTTTACCCCTTTTTCTGTTCACTACTGGGATGTCCCTTTATGTAGATGTATTTGGCCACTTCCTACCGGTGGGTGGGTGTGCTCGTTGTGGGGTTCCTGATGGGTTCCCTGTTTTAATGCCTGGCGTGTGTTTGTGTTCTCTTCACAGCCTCGTGAATGCTGCGAGACTTCAATTCCAGATGGTGCGACTGGTTCAGTTCCTCGTTTGTCACCGTTAGCTCTTCGTTCGCCACTGTTTGCCGTTTTGGTTTCTGAAGCTGCTGCGAAAAGAAGAGGCTTAAGCTGCTCCCGCTCAGGACATATATAAGCTTGGGGGTGGTACTAAGGACTGGGGTTATCCGCCCTGCTGGGGGGATGCCCCTATGTTTTTTCTTATGTTCATTGCATTCATCTTTTGCGGCTGTGGGTGCAATAAAAGAAGTTGATGCAAATCGGAGCCTCCGAGTCCTTATTAAAATCTAAACTTTCCGTCACAATTGGTAGGAAAATTTAGGAATTTTATTCAAGTTTGTACATAAATGCAGACACTTCTATAGGGTTCGCATAGAATTTTTGTCACTATAAAACAGCACAGTGACTACAGACCAACCTGTGACGTAACACTGGGCTTGTCCCCCCACAAGAACTAGGGGTGCAATAGCTCAGCTGCCAGGTGGTGACCCCAGAACACAGCTCCAGACGCTGCTGCCTTCCTGTTTGTGCTCTGCTCGCTAGGTTCACCTACCTCACCCTTATAAATCCTGACTGGGACAAGATTCCCCCCCAGACTGTTCCCAAAAATACCGGGTAGAACTGGTAATCCCAAGAGTCCCCAAACAGCCAACACCAGAAAGCTATTAAATAGGAGTTTAAATGTTTTTTTTTAGAAAGTATTTTTACCAGGAAGGATACATTGAGATTTCTCTGGTTTTCCAGGAAGGATACATTGAGATTTCTCTGGTTTCCCAGGACGGATACATTGAGATTTCTCTGGTTTCCCAGGACGGATACATTGAGATTTCTCTGGTTTCCCAGGACGGATACATTGAGATTTCTCTGGTTTCCCAGGACGGATACATTGAGATTTCTCTGGTTTTACAAGAAGGACACATTGAGATTTCTCTGGTTTTCAGTATGTCCTGGGTGGAGAGTCTGTACCGTCAGGTGTCTTACCCAAGGACACTTACTGGAGAGGTGCTCTGGCCAGGACTGAACCTGTGTCTCCACGGTTATAGTGCAGTGATGTTACCTCTACTCTACCCAGCCGGCACTTTTTAATACATAAAGACACGAAAAGGGATAAACTATACAGAAAAATACATGGCATAAAAAAGGGAAAATAAACAACAGCTAAACTCACAGTCCCTGCATCTGACTGGTTCCAGTGGCCATCAAATCCTGAGTTCAGACCACACGAGATGTTAGAGCTGTGATTCCACACACTGAACTGGCTCACTTAGCAAAGTCTTTTTCAACACCTCACCCAACCCCCCCCCCCCCCGAACGCACCCAATCCCCCCTAGCCCTGAGCAATGTCCACTTAGCTCCAGACTGAGTTCTATATTCTGACCCAGTCCCATTTGACTAGGCCTAGGTTTCCATGGTGACTCCCCGGGGAAGCCGGCTACAGGAGACGCCATGCAAATGATCGGACGCCATATGGTCCAGGGCTTTCTGAGTTTCAACTGGAAAGATATGGGGGGGGGGGGATTAAACTAACAGGACAGTATCTGTACCTGTACAAAGACACACGGAGAGATATATATATATATATATATATGGCTTCCACACACAATTAGAAAGCTTTCCGTCACTAACCCACGGGCTCCCACATGACGAGCAATGATTCTACACCCACCTCTGTCATCCAGGAGCAGGTTCTCAGGCTTGATGTCTCGGTGCGTTATTCCAAGTCCATGTAAAAACTCCTGCAACGAGACAAAGAGTGAAGCAGTGACCGCTGCACAAACCTGTCACGACGACAACCTCTGTATGTCACAGGGCGCACGTAATCTCACTAGGGGGAGCGGACGACAGAGGGAGGGGGGGGGAGCCGCGCGGGAGACAGAGGGGGGGGGAGCCGCGCGGGACGACAGAGGGGGGGGAGCCGCGCGGGCGACAGAGGGGGGGGGAGCCGCGCGGGACGACAGAGGGGGGGGAGCCGCGCGGGACGACAGAGGGGGGGGGAGCCGCGCGGGACGACAGAGGGGGGGGGAGCCGCGCGGGACGACAGAGGGGGGGGGGGAGCCGCGCGGACGACAGAGGGGGGGGGGGAGCTGCGCGGGACGACAGAGGGGGGGGGGGAGCCGCGTGGGACGACAGAGGGGGGGGAGCCGCGTGGACGACAGAGGGGGGGGGAGCCGCGCGGACGACAGAGGGGGGGGAGCCGCGTGGGACGACAGAGGGGGGGGAGCCGCGTGGGACGACAGAGGGGGGGGGAGCCGCGTGGGACGACAGAGGGGGGGGGGAGCCGCGTGGGACGACAGAGGGGGGGGGAGCCGCGCGGGACGACAGAGGGGGGGGGAGCCGCGCAGCGACGACAGAGGGGGGGGGAGCCGCGCGGGACGACAGAGGGGGGGGGGAGCCGCGTGGGACGACAGAGGGGGGGGGGGAGCCGCGTGGGACGACAGAGGGGGGGGGAGCCGCGTGGGACGACAGAGGGGGGGGAGCCGCGTGGGGACGACCAGAGAAGGGGGGGGAGCCGCGTGGACGACAGAGGGGGGGGGAGCCGCGCGGGACGACAGAGGGGGGGGAGCCGCGCAGGACGACAGAGGGGGGGGGGAGCCGCGCGGGTGACGACAGAGGGGGGGGGGGAGGCCGCGTGGACGACAGAGG
The DNA here is from genome assembly GCA_009667805.1 of Leptobrachium leishanense. NCBI lineage: Eukaryota > Metazoa > Chordata > Amphibia > Anura > Megophryidae > Leptobrachium > Leptobrachium leishanense. The sequence goes on from RXON01000519.1 coordinate 78,092, forward strand.
GGGGGGGGGAGCCGCGTGGGACGAAGACACACGAGGGGGGGGGAGCCGCGTGGGACGACAGAGGGGGGGGGAGCCGCGTGGGACGACAGAGGGGGGGGGGAGCCGCGTGGGACGACAGAGGGGGGGGAGCCACGCGGGACCGACAGAGGGGGGGGAGCCGCGTGGGACGACAGGGGGGGGGAGCCGCGCGGGACGACAGAGGGGGGGGGAGCCGCGCGGACGACAGAGGGGGGGAGCCGCGCGGGACGACAGAGGGGGGGGAGCCGCGCGGGGCGACAGAGGGGGGGGGGAGCCGCGCGGGGCGACAGAGGGGAGGGGAGCCGCGCGGGGCGACGGGAATCATGACTGGAGAGGGCTCGCTTCCACCATTCCACGCATCATCCCTCTCCCACCGAGTACATAGTGAGGCCATGGCAGCCACAAACGAGCACCAGTTATATCCACCGAACCAATAACACGAGGCAGCAGAATGTGGGAAGGGGGAGATGAAGCAGGTCTCACCACTCCTGCCATGAGCTGCTGGAAGAACCAGTGCGCTTCCGATTCAGGCATTCCCACATCAGGCTCTGGAACGGAAAGGGTTAAACATTCAGATCAATGCAATGAGGAGGGACTCTGCAGTTCCAGGCTAATTGTGGAAGCCGTACCGATTCGATCGAAGAGCTCGCCGCCGCGGCAGTACTCCAGGAAGAGGTACTGGACGTCGCCCTCCCTGCGGTGCCCATAAAAGCGCACAATGTTCTTGTGGTTGAGCATCTTGTTGATGCAGATCTCCTTCTTGATGTTCTCTGGGCACTCGGTGGCACGCTTCATGTCCACCATCTTCACCGCCACGGCTTCCTCGGTTTTCCGATTCACTGCCAGCCGAACCCTGAAGCGAGCACAGAGCTGAATTAACACAGACGCCGTGGAGCAGCAGGATCTGCACGTCCCGGGCACAGTCAATACAGAGTTAAAAGCATCGTCTGTGTGGTCAATCTGCTAAAACATGTGAAGATAATCATTGCCCGTTAAGGTTTGGCCGTGCCACAGTTTCACACAGCGTGCCGCAGTGGCTACCGGCAGGTCTGAATGGATTGCCAGCAATCTGCTCGACCTGTGCGCCCGTCACCCGCGGAGGCCAATCGTGCAGCGCTGGGGACGGCACAAGGTAAGCACCGCCCCTGAGGATGGAACGTGCAGCATCTGAAGCGGCTATACGTCCCATCATGGCAAGGAGGGAACCTGGGCAGCTCGACAGTAAACCCAGCGAAGCGTCTGGACGCCGTCACTGCCGACTCGTGGTAACATGGCACGCCGGGCCAACCACCACACCTACACGATACACCGGCTGCACCTCCATGTGAGCAGCACAAAGTATTCCGGTACTCACTCTCCGTATGCGCCTTCCCCCAGAGTCTGGACCAGATCCCAACCCTCAACGAACGGGATGGCCATG